>ML804919.1:63196-87714 GCA_009831015.1 Picea engelmannii | reverse complement strand
TTAAATTATTTCATGATACCCATTTGACATTCATTTATTATATGTCTCACAGGATGATGTTAGTTTATTTGATATAAATTATCTCATTTAAATTATTTCATGATACCCATTGACATTCATTTATGACATGTCTCACATGATGATGTTAGTTTATTTGATAATAAATTATCTCACTTAAATTATTTCATGATACCCATTTGACTTTCATTTATTATATGTCTCACATGATGATGTTAGTTTATTTGATAATAAATTATTAGTTGCCTCTCATATAAATTATTTCATGTCACCCATTGACATGCATTTATGATATGTGTCACAGGATGATGTTAAATTTATTTGAAAATAATTTATTATTTGTTTCTCATTTAAGTTATTTCATGTCACCCATTTTTGACATTCATTGATTATATATCTCCCCAGATGATGATGTTGAATTATTGGATAATAATTTATTAATTGCCTCCCATTTAAATTATCATATGTCTCCCATTGACCTTGAATTTATTATGAGTCTCCCACGTTGATATTAATTTAAATGGATGATGATCTACTATATGTCTCCCATTAAATTTATCACTTGACTCCCTTGACATTAATTTCTCATGGGGTTGAATTATTACCATATTTACAATGTCTAGAATGGAAGCTCATATTAGTTTAAGTTACAATGCTAATCTATTATAAGAGTAATTATATGGTTATTATGGTCAGGTTATTGGTAATTACGTGGTTTTTAAAATGAAAACCAAGGGACATTCTTCATTATTCAATGGAAATGATTGTGAGATAGAAAGCGAGGACTTGGAGGTGTTATGGTTATGTTTGGGTATTTTCCTTACACTTGATAACGTGTAAATGTAGGATCCTCCAATCTAAGGGCACTCACTCGTTGTGATTCAACAACATGGATTGAATTAAATGATTATTTAAGACCGGGCTGGTAACTCGTCATTTATTAGAAGTCAATTGGAGTAAACAGTCTGTAATGGATTTCATAGAGTCTCTCTAGGGGTTGGTCGATGATAGGTTCTTCTACTTGTGTCTTGTTGGTTGTCGGGGGGCGACTTCGAGTCAAGTGTGTCTGTTTTCTTTCCACACGTGCGCACACACCTTTAAAACAAAAAAAAAATTCACCTGTTATCAGAGTTGCTGTCGTAACGAGGAGGGTCGTTACATGGGATAGGAGGCAAGACCACTCGAACCTGCATCAAAACCAGCCAACACAACCTTTTCCTTTTAACCACCATCAGGGGAATCTAACTTTGTATATATCATTGACCCTAAACAAGTGAATTCCCTCTTTGGTATTTTAATCTATATAGTTGTATCCCAAGTTGAAACATCAACCTTGGAACCAAAAGTTTCAACAGGCTCGAGTAAAGTCCCAGACATCCAAATAATAGATAAATATTCCTATCGAAGGAATACCCGTCCTGAAAAAGAACCTTGGGACACTTTGTTATCCTCAAGGATAAAACCATTCAGCTATTCTCTCTTTGGGAATCATATTAGTATGGATGATCAGGAGGATCACAACCATGTGAGACATGATGAGGGAGAAGAACTTGGAAACCAAACAGAAACCGCCTTTGGGTTTCAAATTTTGGATACCACACAAAATTTCAACATGAAGAACATTCCACTCTCTTCACTACCCACCTTTTATGGTAAGAGAAGTGAGGACCTAGATACCTTCTTGTTTTATTTTGACATATTGTGTAGAAGTTATAACTACTTGCAGCATGCTTAGAAATTAAAACTTTTTCCTGCCACGCTCAAGGATTCTGCACTAAGATGATTCATGGGGTTAGGAGAGTCTAGTATTATGTGTTGGGAAGATATGAAAGCTATATTTCTTAAGAAATACCAAGACTATTGAAAATCTAAGGATTCTCAGAATTATATTTTTAAAATACAACAGTTAGAGGATGAGAGTCTCTAAGATTACATGGAATGGTTTGCTTATAATTCAAAGAAATCGAAATATCATGACCTTCGAGATGATGCAGTCAGGACTCTTTTCCTTAAAGGATTTTTGGAAGAATATCTAGAGACACTTAACCTAATGACATCAAGAGACATCTCCCATAATCCATTCACTAAAATATGTGAAATGTGTAGAAATTACTCGGGGAGTAGGGCCAAAACTGGAAAGAGTGTCTAGGATATTTATAGTAGAAACCTAAAAGGAGTTAGTTCTGGTGGTATTACAAGGGTAGAAATAGGAAACCTATTTGAGAACTTCAAAACCTGTATTCTAAGTACAATAGGTTCCCAGTCAGGCACCTTAAATATTAATAAGAAACATGATGAAGAGAATGTAGCATTGTGCATGTTCTTTCCAAGGTGTAGGAGGAATCATTTCTCAATGCAATGCCCATTAGACAACATTTCAGTTTGTGGCTTTTATGCTGAAGATCACCCAACTAAAAAATGCCCATCATTGGCTGGTTTGTTAGACATTTACAAAAGTGGGGATCTCGGGCAATCTTCCTATGCACCTAGGAGGCCATGGCAGCCTAGGAGTCAGCCTACATACTAGGATCTACCACCTCAAGCTCCACCTTATTATCAACAACCACAACGATGGAACTCACCAAATTGGAAAAAATTGTCTCCACGGTATGCTTCACACCACCCTTGTCTACAAGGATGGAGAGGAGGGCATACCCAAGGAAACACTCAGTCTCCACCCGTTCCTATGGCCACTTGTTCTTACCCATAGTTTCCAACAAACATCCAACAACTTTTTCTAGGTTTTATTCCCCCACCTTTACCTCCTATTCCACAACAACCCCAACAATTTCAAAATACAAGCTCCCCAAGACGAACATTATTACCAACACAACCGGTGCCGAACCCGAATACCAAACCAACTAAACCTCTTCACAATGTTGAGCTACAAACCTTCCCAAAATATGTTATTTCTCCAGTTCCATTACATGAGATTCAACTAAGGTTGGGGAAATTTTTGGATAGACAAAGGCCTTCAGTAGTCATACAAGAAGAAGAAGATGATGAAACTTTTGACCAACCTACGGATGACACAAAGTGGGAAGATATTATTATTCCCAAATACCAGGAACATAAGCTTCCCCAAAGTGAATCTTCACAGATTACAAAATCCCCTCCCTATCTAGAGAGATTAGCAATTGAGAAACCAATGATTCAATCAGAATTTGATATTTTAAATGAATTGAAGAATATTTGTGTCAAAATTCCCCTGTTACAAGCCATAAAGGACATTCCAATTTAAAGTAAGGTGATCAATGAATTGTGTATCAAGAAACCAGGTAGGAAATAGAAAAACCCTCCAATAGTACATTTGATAGGATAATTTTCTGAATACATATCAGAGCAGCCTAGGGTCACAAAGTATGCAAACCCAGGGAATCACGTAGTAAAAATAACCATTAATAAGGTTCCCATTGTAAATACTCTCATATAAATAAGGGAATCCATTAATGTTATGACTATTACTACCTTAGAAGAATTACAGTTGAAACCCCTCCTTAGACCTACCCCAACTATTTTTGAATTAGAAGATAAGACAAAAGTTATACCTGAAGGAGTCTTGGATGATATCATAGTCACATTAGCATCATGGGAATATCCAGTAGACTTTCTTGTCATTTATTCAAAGGATCCTGCTAAAGGGCATCAAGTTATCTTGGGAAGACCTTGGTTGGACACAACCAATGCATTTATTGGTTGTAGAGAAGGTGAAATGACTATCTCTAATGGACTTTCTATACAAAATATTACCATATACCCACCATCTCAACCTGTTTTAGAGAATATATGGTGGCTTGAATGTCCATATGAGAATGAGAACTGGGAAGAACCCATGTTTACTAGTGATCATTCTCGGGAACTTCATGAGAAACCAACGAAGACTGTGCTAAATCAACTTATTTTTGCAATCACGTGTGTTGATTTTCAACCATCTTTTCCCCAATTTGAGTATATGTTTGGTGAATAATTTCAAGAACAGTTGGACCCATCAAATTTTTCTTCAACATCATTTATTTTTGAGATAGATGAATCTACCATATCTTATGCTATGCCTTATGAGATTAGTCCTAGGAAATTACTACATATAAATTCTGGAATAGATGCAGATCAACAAGAACAATTAATGAATGTCCTTAAGGACCAATCAGGAGCATTCTCCTGGGAATATACCGATATGAAGGGTATACACCCCGACACATGCATTCATCACATATATACCTAGGCAAAAGTAACACGTGTTAGGAAACCCTAGAGAAGGATGAATCTGACACTAAAGGATATAGTAAAGGAGGAAATACAAAAACTATTGAATGTCGTATTTATTTATCCAATCTATGAAAGTAAATGGGTATCCCCATTTGTAGTGGTTCCAAAGAAAGTAACCAAAAAATGGAGAATTTGTGTTGACTTCTGGGAACTTAATAAGGCCACTCTCAAGGATTATTTTCCTCTTCCCTTCATTGGCCAAGTCTTGGATACCTTGTCAGGGAAGCAATACTTTTCCTTCCTAGATGGATATAGCAGATACAACCAAATTATCATAGCACCTGAGGATCACGACAAGACTACTTTGACTTGTCCTTGGGGCACCTATGCCTATAGGGTCTTACCATTTGGTTTTTGTAATTCTCCTTCCACATTTCAACGAGTAGGATTAGGGATATTTGTTGACCTCATTCATGAATGTGTGGAAGTGTATATCGACTATTTTAAAGTATATGGTAATACTTATTAGGAATTCCTAGATAATCTGAAGAAATTTCTTATTAGATGTCAAGAAATGATTATATCCTTAAGTCATGAAAAGTGTAAAATGTTATTTATTGAAGGAGTAGTCTTAGGGCATCATGTTTCACCTGAAGGGATTAAAGTGGCTCCTGCTAAGATTGAGGCAATCATCAAACTTCCACATCCAAAGATGCAAAAGGAGGTAAGAATATTTCTTGGACATTCTGGATACCACCGACGATTTACTGAGAATTTTACAAATATTGTTGCACCAATGTTTGGATTTCTTACAAAACATGTTGGTTTTCTTTGGACTGGCCATTTTCAAACCGCCTTTGAAACTCTAAAACCTAAAGTATATGTGGCACCAGTTCTTAGGGGACCAAATTGGGACCTTCCATTTCATATATCCACTAATTCCTTCGATACTGAAATAGGAGGATTATTAGGACAAAAATAATACCAACAATCCTATGCAATTTACTTTGTGAGTAAGAACTTGTCACCTGTCGAGATAAACTATACAGTCACCAAAAATGAATTCTTGGCAGTCGTCCATGCCATCAACAAGTTTCTCCATTATATCATAGGATATGAGGTATTTGTACATACAGATCACTCTGCCATTATATTTATCATGAACAAGCCTATTACCAATGGTTGAGTAACTAGGTGGCTCCTTTTATTACAAGAGTTAAATATCATCGTCCTTGACTGACCAGGAAAACAAAACTTAGTAGATGATATTCTCTCGTGCATCAATCATGAGGATGATGGTATTCCTATTGATGATAGTTTTCCAAATGAGCATCTCTTTTCCATCTCTGTAAACACTCCATGGTTTGCAAACATGGTAAATTACTTGTCTACTAGAAAATCACCATCTCATTTGTCACGTCATGAAAAGCGTTGAATTATAACACAAAGTGATAACTACTCCTGGGTTGGCCATGACCTTTTTTATATTGGACAAGACTTGATTATTCATAGATGTGTCTAAGAATATGAGATAGCATAAATCCTGTGAAGTTGTCACGATGGACCATGTGGTGGACATTTTTCTGATAAACGTAAAACATATAAGGTTTTACATTCAGGTTACTATTGGCCTAGAATTTTTAAGGATGTTGACAAATATGTGAGAAGTTGCAATAGCTGTCAGAGGATAGGAAGACCCACATCAGATGAAATTCCCTTACGTTCCCAAGTTATGATAGAACCTTTTGAGAAATAGGCCCTTGATTTTGTAGGACCAATTTCCCCCATGTCTCGTAAGAAGAATTATATTCTTCTTTGCACAAATTATGTCACCAAGTGGGTGTTACACATTATTTTCTTCATCCCTATGACCATTAATGATGTAAACCTATATGTTTCCTTCAGAGGGGTCAGTGGCCTAAGTTCCTGAAGAGAGAAGGGAGAAGAACTTTTCCTGAGAAAAGAAGTTGCATTTTCCTTTGTAAAAACCCTATAAAAAAGGAAGTTCACAGGCTGCATTATAGCTAGGGTGCGAGAATGCCTGATTCTCGCAAGATGCATCATAGCTAGGTTGTGAGGAGTTCGCAGTTTTCTCTATAGGTAGGGTGTGAGAATGCTTACACGTGGGAAAAATGAGTGTTTTCTCGAATCTTCTAGAAAGAGAAACTTCAATGGTGAGGTGGCATCTAAATGGTTTGGATCTTAATTGCTTTCATGATTTAGTGGGATCATCCTAACCTCCTCACCTTATCCTCTTCAGCTTATAAAAGGAGAGTAGCTCTCATGAAGAAGGGCTAAGTTGTTTTTGTCTTGGGATTGTTAGCTTGGTTAGAGTGGCTTTGAGATTTTCTTTGTCAAGATAGATTGTGAGTAGCTATCAGATCCATGGTCTTAGAATCCTTGGAGCAAGAAGTTTGTGGGGAATGAAGGATAGTTGGAAGGGACCTTATGATATCAAGGCCATGGTTGTAATCTCTCTTTCACATTTAATATGATACAGTAATATGATTCTTTCCTAGAAAGCTTGTTGTGTTTTATTGTATGATTCCTTGATCACATACATGGGTTTATATTGAGTTCATGCTATTACTATCACTTTGGTCGGTTGCGTTCTTTTGTAGGATCATCATTGTATAAGTGTTGGAATGGATATAGGATGGCGATAGCAAGAGGAGGCGACATTTAAATGGTATGTCACCTATCCCTCTTTAGTTAGTAAATTCAATATTTAAAACTTAAGGAAAGCGTCATGTTCTGGTGTGTTTTGTTCTAGATCTAGGTGCATCTAGGGAGATCAGTTAGTGTCTGCACCTATTGTTTATCCAATAACAGTGGGTAGAGGCAAAAGCCTTATTTAGGGCTAATGAAAAATCTATTATTGAGTTCATTTATGAAGATATTTTTTACCTTCTTTGGTATTCATCGTGAGATTGTCACATACCAAGGTACACAATTCACTTCCAAGATGATGAAGGAATTAACAGAAAAATATGGGATAAAGCATCGTAAGTCTTCTCCATACCACCCACAAGATAATGGTCAAGTGGAGTCAACAAACAAAGCATTGGAAACCATCTTAACCAAAACTGTCCAATTACACCATAGATATTGGGCTGATAGACTTCCATAGGATTTGTGGGTATATCATACCACTTGGAGAAACACCACGAGGCATACCCCATACGAACTAGTTTATGGAAAACAAGTACTTTTACCGATTGAATTCCAAGTAAGAACTTTTCGTATTGCTGCACAATTGGGATTAGACTTAGACGAAGCACAAAAAAGGATCCATACAATTGAACGAATTGGATGAGATTAGACAAGATGCTATCCAAAGGAAAAATTTAGTTCAAAACCAGAGGAGCAAGTGGCATGATAAATTTATTAAAAAGAGACAATTTCAACCTGGTGATTGGGATTTGTTGTTTGATTCCCGATTCAAAAAATTTAAAGGTAAACTTATGAATCGATGATTGGGTCCTTATGAGGAAGTTACCATGTATGATAATGGGGTTGTTACGACAAAAAAAATTGATGAAGGAAAAGTCTCTTTCATAGTGAATGGACACCGACTTAAACTTTACCACAGGCCCATTTATAAATAAGATTTTATACATGTCATGTCATTCAACAAGCCATTGGCATTGCTGGATGGGGAACTTTCTTCTCCCTCCCCCTGTTCTTGAGTCTTTTTTTTATTTCTCATTGTACATATGTAAATATTTTAGAGTGTTTTTTTTTTTTTTTCTTTCTGATAAACAATTTTAGATATTTTTGTAGGTGTTCATCTAACAACAACTGGATAACTCCAAGGAGACAAAAAGGGAAGTATTTTACTTTGAAAGAAGATGTTTCTATATTTAAACTCTATTGTCTTCTTAAAGCACCAATTGGATAATGAATTATTATTATGATTAGAAAACTGTCTTCTTTTAATTAGCCACTTTTACAAGATTTCTATCTTCCTTTCTCTCAAGGCGTATTTCATGTAAGTTTCTCATAACCTCAACTACTAGAGGACATAAGGAAGTGACACTTTGTCTTATCAAACCTAGAGGTTACTAGTACAATTTACCCAAGAACCCTGAGTAGGTGAGTAAAGTATCTTTATGAAAGAATAGAAAGAAGGTCTGAATAGCGACTAACCATGGAAACATCAATATAACTTCAAAAAAAAAAAAAGTGAGTAGGGATTGAAGATACCTTTCTGTTATTTTCTAATGGTACCATCCACTACACATTAAAAATTCTTGACTATACCATATCGTCATATTGTCTACGCCCACTTAAGTATCCCTTACACCAGGACAATCTATAAGGAATGCATAAAGAAGAGTCATCCTCTAACTTAAATACCATCCTAGTCGAAAATAAAAATTGTTAGAGCTGCCTCCCCATCTCCTTGCAAAAATCAATATTCATACACAAACCTTAAAATATGGTGGACCAGTCTCTATTGTAAAAGGGTGTAAGAGGCTAACCCATCAGGATACTGAACAGGTCTACTGGCAGCAGGTAACAGCCTATGGTATGACTAGGTAAACTCGTCGGAGTACTGAACTTACTTGCTAGAAGCAGGGAATTCTACCTAGAGAGGGTGATGATTTGACAAACAATAAATAAAATTCCTAATCTTAAAACTTGTCCTAATGTATGGCACTACTTGTAGGAAAAGATGAAAATAAGTATGCATGGTTAAGAAAAGATAAATGAACTCCATCAATCTTCCATTCAAAACTTACTTTAAGACAATCCTAAGACTCTCTCGCCTACCTCTTCTTAAATATATGTAGGATGTTATGTCCTACAGGTGGGGCCATGTTTTAACCGTCTTGTCAAACTAATGTGTGAAATTTATCTCTACACTTGGAAACTGTAAATCTTAGGCTCTTGGGAGAATTTATTGGTTTCCTATATATTTGATTGTGAAGTGTCACAATACTTAGGAGTGGGGGAGGGGTTTCCTGAGCTGACAAATTCTAAAAACCGCCATTTGTATTACAATCCATGAGAAGAGGAAGTAGGATCTCTTTAAAAATTTTGTCATATTGTTTTTTTACAATATTTCAGGCTATTATATCAGTAGTCGTTTATATTGCTATGATAAGTTTTATACTGTTGACATAACTTTGAGTGTTATAAGCCTGTTGTGCATTTTTATTTATGTTTATGCAATGAAATACTAATTACTCTTAATTGTTCCTTGTAACAATTAAAGATTGATAACAAATGCTAAACACTTCCATCTATATTACAAGCCTATGAATAGAGGAACAATCGTTTGTATTGTTACATATCGATAACAAAGGAAATAAAAAATGGATGTTATAATCTTATTCATGCTCATCCTATCCATACTCTTGTTCATCATGCCTACCATAAATTGTCCAATCTTAGTGCTATGGGTGAACGTCTATTTACTATTGGATAGTTTTGACTTACACAGTGGGCCAGATGGAGTGCCATCTAGAGGACCGAATGGAGTCTCATCTGGAAGACTACATGGAGTGCCATATGGAGGATCAAATGAGGTATTGTATACACTATAAATTATCATGATCACGTTCATGTATGATCACTTGAATTGATTTACGCCCGTTGCAGTGATGAATTAGATGAATTAAATGGTGTATTTTAAAAAAAATTGTTTTGTGATCGAAATAAAATTATAAATGCATTTTATGATCAAATGTCCAAGTTGAAGACTTGGACATTGATATAATTTCTTACACGATTTTGTTTTACCTCCAAATTACAAACCATTCAAATTCAAACTCAGCACAATTATGATCACACATAGCGTTCGTGTTTGATGAATTTCGCCCACGATTCATCCGTTTCCATCACAATTGCATTAAGAAACGGGTACTCAGTCTCGATTTCTCATACCCTTCCTGCTTCGCTCATCCTCTGCTTGCTATATCAGGATCACTCTCTGCCCGATTTCAGCCTCTTTCTCATCCCTTTCTCTATAACCATGCCCAACCATCATGAACCATCCTCCTACACTGAGCTATTGACCATTCCAAAATTCGTAGTATGTTGAGAACTCTTCCTTTGCACGGGTTAGGGACTATTATTTGCTAGTATGCAGGGTAAGAATGATGGCGCATCTCTCTAATTCTCTCTCGGGTTCGATGAGAGACTTTCTCACATAGGCTCTCTAGTCTTTTTGGTCTCTAAAGAATCCATTGCCTCGACCATGAAATTGCCACGGGTTGGGGATCGGTGGTTCAAACACCATCAGCTGCCACGTCCAAGTTATAACAGGGTGTTCAAGCTCGAATACCAAAATGTCTCTCGAGCCATAGGGTATTTTAAAGAGTGGATCAAAGATGAATTAATCAACCCTCTAATCGTAATTACCAGACTCATTACTTGTGAAGGTAGGTACTCTGTTTTTAAAGCCTGTCATTTCCGTCTTTTGTCCCATTTTCAATTCAATAAACCCCTGAATTTTCCCTTCTATTTTCTAAAAATCCTCGAGAATATGTATTTCCAGGTCTATAAAAAATTTCCCAACCCTCACCATAGTTTATTTCACCATGCCCTCATTAAATTGCTTGTTATATTAGAATTGAAAAAAAAAGAGTAAAACATGGGAAGATTTCCTCTACCAATTTTTGAATCCCCGTCTCATAGTTAAGACAGTAAAGAAATCGATCGATTCAGGGACTATTACCCCACCTAATCCTCACTCTCCAAAAACTCCAAACCCTCCAGTTCAAACTATCTCCCTGTCTAATAAGAAATCCAAGAAAACTATTGATTCCCCTGTAGCCTCATCTGGTAAGAAAATGATGAAACATGTTGATAATTCCCAATTACCTTCAACACCTATCGATTCTAAACATAAGAAGATACAAGATTCATTTCATCAATATTTTCCTTTAGTTATTACAAAGAGGAGAGGAGCTAATAGATTCAAGGGACAATCCTTTTGAAGAAGCACTTGAAGTATGAGTGGAAATTCCAATACAAAACCTCCAAGTACTTTGGATCCTTTTCAATTGTCTTCTGACCATGAGAGCCCCCACAAAAAACTTAAAGAAGTTTTTGCAGAGGATTCTAAGCCTAATAAAGAGATCAAATATGAACCTATTACACCAATTCTTCCTCACAGAAACAATGTTACTCCCTCCTCTCAGATGCTTACACCTTCTTCTAAAGTTGACATACCTTATACGTCTATCAAGGAGCCTAAGCCTTCCTCTCTTGAGCCATCTGATCAATCCACAACTATTGAGAAATTGAAAAAAGAGAATTCTCAACTTCTTCAACAGTTGGAATAACAAGAAACCGTGGATCGACATTTGCACCATGACAATTCTGTCCTACAAGCAAAAGTAAACTCTCTTCAACGACTAGTCGATCATATGAATGCCACCAGTCACAGTCTCAGGATGCAATTGAAACATCATAAAAGGCCTAATACAAAGTCCCCAGGGCATGAGGGAGAATCTTATAAAACTAATCTACCCCCTCCTGAATGAGTATAGTTATGTCAGACGATCCATTTTTGTTTCATTGGGACCTGAAAACTCTTAGGCGTGGGAGAAATTTTGATTTGGTGTTTTGACTGTTTTTCCGATGACCAAACCTCTTTTGCATATGAAATTTATAGACTCTATGCTTTTATTTATCCCATTTTAAAGTTATTATCAAGTTGTGTGCATCAATTCTCCATGGAACAACATGAGGTATGTGTAATCATCATTTTGTAATGATTTTATGTTAATTCATCTTCAATGGAATGATTACAATGTCCTAACATTTCTTGTTTGCTTGTAACAAGACAAAAATGTGATCTGGCCTTCCATTCAGTCCTTCATCCAGACCTTCATCCAACATTCCATCCGACACTCGATCCATCACTCAGCGTGCAGTGGAGTTGGCTGTTATCATATTGGCGGGCTTTGATGGGAAAATCAGAAACATGGGTTTTATGCCCACTCACTCCCTCCAACTATGGAACTCATCGCATTCAGACTTGGGTAGTTGCAATGGATGCTATTTTGAGCGTACGAGTCTGTTGGAGGAGATGTGTTTTGTTGATGAAATTTAATGAATTTATGTTTTTAGAGAGTGTCGACCCTTCCAGTAGCCGACCTCTCAAGCTTTATATAAACTCTATAAATACTTGTTGTCTATGCCACGAAGAAACACAAATTTTATATATACACACAGACATTATCTTCAATTTTGTTGTACACTCTGTTTTGGTGATTAATATCGATGTCATATTGATTATGTGACTTCTTTTTTCCACTGAAGTAGAGCCACGACCTTCTGGGGGGCCCACCAGTGGTCTAGGTAACTTGTGGATACCAATATGTATTTATATTTTCATATTTTTCTTTCATAATTTTCAAATTTCGAATTGCTTGTTTAAATCATATCACTATGTATATCTCTTCTAACTTGCAGCTCACTTCCTGGATTGTATATGTATCACAGATCATTTGTGGACGTCCATTGTTACTTGTTTATATTTAGATTCCTAATAATTTGATTGCAAGTTGTAATTCATTTTTTTATAAGTTGTTTAACGTTGCCATTATGTCTTTTTTCTCTGTTTCATAAGTTGTAAACCACTTTGCAGAGTATCTATTTAGACTATGTCCATTTCATTAAGTTGTAATATTCAAATACTCTCTATAGGTCTGCAGAATTTGTTAATCTTGTTTCTATCATCAACATGATAAGATAAAATTTGATTTTGAGTTATGATTTTCAATGATAGCCTAGCTATAATTTCGAGTTATGATTTTCAATGATGTCCTAGTTCTGATTTTTTATTAGTACCAATTATGAGTTTGTAGGTTTGCATGAATTATCAATTTTGTACAAAGTATTTTCCAGTGTCAGCATGATAGAGCAAGTGATTTATTTTGAATCTCTTATGCACAATGTTTATAGATCACATGGATTACAAGAAAATTTAATGTTGTTTTTATGATGGCAAAGATCTCTATAGACTGCCTTATCCATACTTTGCATTTCTCTATAGAAGTTAGCATCGAGTTGATTCCACTTGAATTATCATTAGTGATTAGATTCCATCGTGATGTAATTAGCCACCGTAGACACAATCATCACATTTGAATACTGTCACAACACTCTTGCTTTCAGTTAGGTAGATTAGAGTAAAGATAAGGTTTATTCTCCGCAAGATAAAAGTAATTGTGAGTTTTTTCTTTAAGAATAGAGTTCACTTGTAAAGATAATTCTGACAGATTTTTTACTTATTCAGGGATTGCTTGTTCATTCAGAAAGTTCCTTACTTAGAGTAAATAGTTCATATTCCTAGATTTCTTAAACTCATTAGTTAAAAGTTGTTTTGTATATTTAACATAGAATATGTTGTTTAAATGAATTTTAAAAGTCATGTTTTAAAGTATAATTGTAAATTGAAAAGAGTACTGATCCATAGGGTAAACCATCTTCTTAGCTAGTTAATATATATGTTAGCTTTTCTTTCTTCCTTGACTCATATTGTGTCACTACTCTAAGTTTACTTACCCTGGTTGACAATTTAATTGAGGGAAATTAGTACATATAGTTTAATATAATTTTTGGCATCGTTGCCGGGGAGTTGGCCAAAGGTAGAAAATAGTTAGAAAGTATATTATTTCTGAGCATTAGTACTAGTTTGGTGGCAGGGGAACTTTAAGATGAGAGGTAAGAACCTGTGCATATGTTATAGTAGGTTCCCCCAAACCCAATGATATTTTTTCTTCTTTACCACTTTCATGAACAAACCTAGGGACCCAAAGGGTAGATATATCAAAACCAAACCAAAAATTCTGATCAAGGTTCCTTCTAACCTTTTTGGAGGAACGAACACTCCACCCATAAACTCCACAGAACGATCTCAGAAAGTAGGGAATAACTCAACCCAAAGAGCTAAAAAATTCATAAAAGAGACCAAAACTGGGGAAACCATTGAGAAGAAAATTGAGACATAAACAATAGTGGGGCATGAGGCAAGACCACTCTAACCTTCATTAGAACCGGACAAAACAACCTTTGCCTTTTCACCACAATTAGGGGACTCTAATTTTGTAGATATCATTGATCCTGAACAGGTGAATTCCCTCTTTGGAAGTTCAACCAATATAGTTGTATCCCAAGTTGAAACAACAACCTTGGAACCGATAGTTTCAACGGGATCAAGTAAAGTCCCAGACATTGAAATAATAGATAAATCTTCCTATCAAAGGAATACCCTTCCTGAAAAAGAACCTTGGGACACTTTGCTATCCTCAAGGATAAAACCATTCAGGTATTCTCTCTTTGGGAATCAAATCAATATGGATGATCAGGAGGATCACAACCATGTGAGACATGATGAGGGAGAAGAACTTGGAAACCAAACAGAAACCACCTTTGTGTTTCCAATTTTGGATACCACACAAAATGTCAACATGAAGAACATTCCACTCTCTGCACTTCCAACCTTTTATGGTAAGAGCAGTGAGGACCCAAATACCTTCTTGTTTGAGTTTGACATCTTGTGTAGAAGTTATAACTACTTGCAACATGCTCAGAAATTATAACTTTTTCCTGCCACTCTCAAGGATTCTGCACTAAGATGGTTCATGGGGTTAGGAGAGTCTAGTATTAGTTCTTGAGAAGATATGAAAGATATATTTCTTAATAAATACCAAGACTATTGAAAATCTAAGGATTCTTATAATGATATTTTTAAAATCCGATAGTTAGAGGATGAGAGTCTCGAAGATTACATGAAACAATTTGCTTATACTTCACAAAAATCGAAATATTATGACCTTCCAGATGATGCAATCAAGAATCTTTTCCTTAAAGGAATTTTGGAAGATTATATAGAGACATTTAACCTGATGGAATCAGGAGAAATATTCCATAATCCATTCACTGAAATCTATGAAATGTGTAGAAATTACTCGAGGAATAAGGCCAAAACTAGAAAGAGTGTTCGGGATCCTTATAGTAGAAACCTAAAAGGAGTTAGTTCTGGTGGTATTACAAGGGTATAAATAGGAAACCTATTGGAGAACTTCAAAATTAATATTCTAAGTACAATAGGTTCCCAGTTGGACACCTTAAATATTAAGAAGAAGCAGGAGGAAGAGAATACAACAATGTGCATATTTTTTCCATGGTGTAGGAGGAAGCGTTCCTCAAAGAATGCCCATTAGACAACATTTTAGTTTGTGGATTTTGTACTAAAGATCACCCAACTGCAAAATTCCCATCACTACCAAGTTTATTAGCCATTTATAGAAGTGTGGATCTTGGGGAATCTTCTTATGCACCTAGGAGGCCATGTAATCCTAGGAGTCAGTGTTATCCCTTGACCAAGTTTTGAGGAACACTTGGTCATATTTGACCATTTTTGGGACTTCGATAGCCTGTCAAAGATGGAGCTCCAGAAAAAGAAGAGATCATGGGATCTCGACCCACTTTCGGGCCCCTTTTGGGGTTTTGGGACAATGCAATGGGAAAGGGATGTCGGCCCGTGGGTTTACCCATGCTTAGGCCCACTTTTGTATGTATAAATAGATGTCTAGGCAAAGTAAGTAGAGGACAATACCCTATCTATGTGATGTAAGCTAAGTGCTATTAGTTCTCTTTGCATGAATGTAGAAGGGTTACAGATCTAAGTGAAATTTATTATAGAGATTATAGAAGGCTTTGTGCTACAACACAAGGAAGAAGGATCTAGCGAGTTGTGCAGATCTTTTGTCCTGTGCGCAGAAGGGTTTTTGGTGACTTTGTGCTGTAACCGATTGAAGACATTAATAAAGAAGAAGAGTTGGTGGATGTAGCCCCAGGGTGGGGGTGAACCACGTACATGTTGTGTTGCTATGCTTGATGATGGATCTGGTTTCATACTGCGATACTCTGTAATTAAGGTACGTATGCGCTATTACTAAGAACTGAATATTGATGAAGATTAACTACTAAGTGCTTTGTTAAGTGTTAGAATCATATATTTGTGTCCCAACTAAGGTTGCAGACATCTGATTCCTGCAACCACCCTTGCCTCTACCTCGGGTGAGACTTCATCTGCTTCACAGGTGTTGTCGAAAGGGCCGATAGTTAGGGTTTTGTTGGTGCATTGTTGTAGCGTTGAACCCTGGGTCTTCCCCCTTGCCAACAAATGGTTTCCTTGTCGGGACCTGAAACTGTGATTGCTGGGAACTGAGAAAGAAGAAGCCTTGTGCAAAGATTCATCTTGAAACTTTGGAAGCTCTGTGCATGGACCTGTGCCTTAGTGCAAAATAATCCACTTGATCTAAAAAGCTCTATGCTAAAGAAGGAAGGACAGATATGAAGAAAATAAGTAAGATATGAATGCTTTGTCCTCTAAGAAAGGTTAAAGTGGAAGTTTCTAAAGAAAAGAGGTCATATCTACAGAAAGAGGTAAGATCTATAATCTATGTGCTCTGATAGAGGTAAGAACAACTAAAAGTTTTTAGATATGGAAGATTTATGCTCTATAAAAGTAAGATAAGTGAAAATTTTTGTTTCTAAAATATGGATCTAGGTATGCTTGATAGAGTCTATCCTAGCTTGAAAACTAGCGCATTGTTAGATGAAAGAAGGTTTGATATGAATAGATATAGTAAGAGTAATGATAAATATGTTATACCTATGCATAGAAAGAATGTTTGGACTAACCAACGGATGCAGGATCCTAGAAAGAATTTTTTGTAGGCTAGCTACCATGATCCTAGTGCCTAGTACAGAAGAGGTTAGGGATCATTTACAAGAAAGAGAGGATTAACCCTATGTTAAAGTTGCAGAAAACCAGGCCATATAGCTAAGGAATGCTCGGGTGGAAGACCTAGTTGTCTATGTTGCAAATCTTTGGACCATGAAGTGTTGTATTTCCCTAGATTGATTGTTAACCTTGAAAGAATGAATCTGAATGAAGAAAAACCTAAGACAGCTCTAGAAATAGCCGAATCTCAGAAAGAATCCCAGAAAGTATTACTACAGATGAAAGAGACCCTGAATGACCACCGACATTTTAGGTTATCAAAGATCTTTAAAGAAAAAGAATGCATCGAAGTAAGAATAGGAGATTTTGACATTGACTGTGTTCTTGATGAAGAAACACCAGTGAACATCATGCCAGAGAGAACTTGGGAATCTATAAGAATACCTGCTATGATCCCTTCACTAAGAGGAATAGGACTCTTTAGAGGAAAGTTGGTGACCCTATGTGGAAAGATCACTCAAATATATATGAATGCTAATGGAACTTCGACAGAAGAATATTTCAAGATTATCAATTTTATTGAGGACAATGCCCCGTTTACTATGTTACTTGGAAAACCTTGGATTAAGAGAGATCGAGCCAGAAAGAAAGAAGAAGAATTTTTTTTAGAAGAATAGAGACAAGAGTTAACATATTTCATTAACAGAAGGATTGTGCAGTTGATTGAAGAATAGGAGAACATATCAAAGCCACTTATTGTTAGAGGCCCAGATGTCGAAGCTGAAAGAATGTCAGAAGGCTCACAGAAGACCGAAGCGCATGTCCCAAAAAAAGAATAATTATTACCCCTGGGTCTTAGGAGAGAATCTCAACAACGCAAAGTACCTATGTTCAAGGAAAATAAGAATCAAATTGGAAAGAGAATCCCTGAGACGAAGCTCACTGGAAAAAAGGTTAGGAAACTAAGTAAAAGGAGAGCTAAGATCGACAGACTACAGAATATTTCAGAGGGAACCTCGTAAAATGGGAAAATTGTAGAAATTGAACTTTGTCGAGATATTAGACAAGTTACATAGGCCACTTCATCGAGGTGAAGAAATATAGCTATTGGAAGCTGATATAACCATTCGACTGCTGCTCCGAACAGGTCGAAAAGCATTGATGGTTCACTACTGGACCATCAGACCACACCATAATGGACAAAACATGAGTTAATGGCACCTCATACCCGTTGCAAGTAGACCGTTGCTAAATTTCTTACTTAGTCTGCCTCGCCACGCACCGAGAATACCTTTTTCTACCTAAGAAATTGAACCCACGGCCTGAGATTATTTTTCATTGTGATCATCACCTTGTTCCCGTACCCTCCACTGTAGTTTCTGAATCTAGTTCACACCCGATATAATCGATCCCGAGCTTGTATGTCAAACCAGCTCAACACAATAGAGAAAGCATTCGAAGAAGTTCTGATTGACTTAATGAATGAGAGAGTCATGTCAGAAAGAAGTATTTTTGCAGGTGTGAAAGCGTCATCAACAGGAGGAGTCCAAGCTTCTCCCTCAACTGCTTGCAGAGAAGGACCTTCCAGAACCATGACAGAGACAAGAACAAAGAAAAGAGACAACATTGTGAATGCCAAGCTTATTCCATGCATTTTGTTGACTTACATACCACCTCTGAGCGGTGAGATTAACCGTGATAGTGTACCCAGAGACTTCGAGTATACTTTGATCACCGTGTACCTTCCGAAAGGGGTGTACGCAGTTCGAGCCGATCAAGACAAGCTCATAGTGTTGAAATTTAGTGACTTCAACCTCGATGACAGGAAACTCTACAGTATTATTTCCCCGCACAAGTATCTAACGAAGATGAAGGGAAAGAAATCGAAGATCTTCCCACAGTCTTGGACCTAGAACCTTGCACAGTCTACATTGTTGAATGTTATGAAGATCCTGCACTTTGGCAGACACTAGGAGGTGAATGCGTGCATAAAGTTGCTTCTATCTTGCTATCATGAAGGATACCTATGGATAACTCAATGCATCACTGTGGATCCGACCTTGATCAATCAGATCATAGGGCTTATCATGCAAGGCCCTAACCCACAAGAGTTCTACCCTGGAAAGATATCCGACCAAGCATTAGCATAGAGAAATAAGAAAACCTATGGTGATGTCAAGAAGGGCATGCGAGGCTACAAGGTAGCCTCTATCCAGAGTGGTGCAGTGTGCCTTTCTCATCAGTTGATCGCAAGCAAGTTAGTTCATAAGAATAAACCAACTCAAGTGATCGGATTCATGGTCGACCTCGCAGGGAAGTGCGTAGAGGGATTACAGATGAACTGGGTGCAATACCTTGTCAATCAACTAGAGATTGATTGCAAAGAAGAGAAAGACCAAGGGTATGACTTCCACTTTAGTTGGATTCTCATATTGATCACTTTCATTGCCTGGGAGATACCAGAAGGCACCACTTTCCCATATATAGAACCCTTCAAACCACTGGACACAAAGTTCTATACACTGTGGTATTCCAGCAACATGAGAAAACAGTGGCAATGCAATGTCATCTTCCATGCCTACTACAACCAATTGAAGATCACAATCTAGTCTACACTACACATCGCCCTGAACACACTTTACAGGTTTAGAACCTTGATAAAGTTCAACGCAAACCGCCACTTCACCTACATTACAACACGCGCTGATGAGCATAAATAACAACTCCAATCATATTACAAATTGACAGAAGATGACTTGGAGGAGATTACCAAGGAATGGTCGGTAAACCTCCTTATTCCAGTGGACCCCGTAGATATGTCCGTGTTGGAAAATGTTTAACAAGTAGCGTATGCTTGTCATTGATGGCAAGTACAACAGTGGAGATGGCAGGATAAGAAGGATAAAATCCCTTGGGGATTCGGGCATGATCCAAGATACAAGAGTTTGTAGAGGATAAGGAAGACAGAGATCCAGTGACCGTTGGATCCCATTCAAATTTCCCGAAAGGCCGACAGCCGTCAGATCTGCAGAAGCTGCGAGGGAGTAAGAAGAGAAGTCCCGACACGAGGAGTTTTCATCGGGATATCAGCCATCGGGAGATCGGAGTTCTCAAGGTCGTGAGAACCGAGACATTGAAAGTCTCGATATCTCGACATAATCAGGACCATCCATTTGGAAGGATGCATGGCAGCGATCAGGCGCCACCGGGAGAAGCTCGATAGGAGGCTTCATCAGAGAATCGAGAATCGGAGTTTCACGAGCCCCATGAATAATTACAACAGAAACCCTGAAATTGTGATGAAAGAAATCCCGACTGAACCTGAACCGTCAGATCAACATGTGATCTAAACCATCGATCCAACTCACAATAGTAGACCACGTCAGCTAGGGACACATGGCACAACCAGGTAATAACAGGTTTCAGGCAGATTCAACACTTTAGGCACATGTAAGTCACGAATCAGAGCGACACATGGCAGTATTTAACACATGTCAAGCCACGTGTGACGTCAGCAGAGTATCGGGGATCAGGACTTTGAAATGACAAAGTCACTTGACATCAGGAATGCTGATTTCGCGATATGCGATATCGCGATGTAATCTGAGCCGTCAGATTAAGGTTAAATATGAACCGTTGATTCCAGTCAATGGAGAGGCGTTGGGGATCGAGACTTTGAAATGACAAAGTCACTTGACATCAGGAATGTCGATTTCACGATGAGCGATTTCGCGATTTAATTGTAGCCACTGAATAGAGATCGTGATTTAATCAAGGACCGTTGGATCAAGATGACACGTGGAAAAAGATCATCATCTCGCTGACTGGAAAGTCAAAAGATCAGTGAGATGAGAGATCATGAAATGATCGTGACCGTCAATACATCAAAAGATGTGGACCGTTGATCTAAGAGTCTTGCCTATCGTGACTTGGAGTGACGAAAATCTCCATCTTAGGATCAGTGAGATGCGAGATCACGAAATGATCGTGACCGTCAATACATCAAAATATGTGGACCATTGATCTAAGAGTCTCGCCTATCGCGACTTGGAGTAACGAAAATCTCCATCTTAGGACCAGCGAGATGCGATATCACGAAATGATCCTGACCATCAATACATCAAAAGATGTGGACCGTTGATCTAAGAGTCTCGCCTATCGCGACTTGGAGTGACGAAAATATCCAACGAAGGAACAACGAGATGCGAGATCACGATGAGATCAGGACCATTGATTCATAAATATCATGAACCGTCGATCAAGGTCGATGAAGATCAAGAGTTCGATTATCTCAGAGAAGACGAAGAGTCTTAAACTGCCAGAGAGACTGAGGAATCTCAATATAACATACAGTGATGCTAGACACATGGGGTGAACCACCAGAGAAGCTAAAGAATCACAATGATGATCAGACAGAGCACTCGAGAGGTGGAGGATAATGGCGCAGATTCATCATGCAGAGGCATTGTGAACACTGCATGCACAAGGTGCACAGAAGCTATAAATACATGGTACAGAGAAGAGATGGAGGGGTCGTTGCTATTGTTGTTCGAGTGGTGGTGTTTGTTGATGTGGAAAGTGATTCATGCGTGTAGAAGGAAGATTGTGCAGCAGCTGAATTGGGTTGAAGAGGAACTGTGCAGTGAATGGACATGGCGCACAGAGGATAAATCGCAGAAGAATAGACAACGCAAGTGAGATGTGCAGAAAGGCAGTGTGGCAGAAAGAGCAATGAGATGCAGCAGAACAGTGATAAGTCGGGTAATCCATTGTTGAACATTATATCACTGTATTAAGTTTCAAATTCAAATATTTATATTTCAGGGTGGTTGGGAGGTTCTAGGGAGGACTGTTGTCCTCAGAGGTTCAAGTGGGTGCTTGAACACAGGGAGTTGGTGCTTCCTTCTAGTTGGTTCTAGAGAAACCAGGGAGTCGGTACTTCCTTCTAGTTGGTGCTAGAGAAAACAGAGAGTTGGTGCTCTCAACAAGTTGCAGCTTGCTAAACAGAGGTTGTAGACTCATTATGAGTTGGTGCTCATATGTATGATAATGTAAAGAATGTAATTATTACTTATCATATAAAGAAAAATAGGTTTTTACCCTGTATGGGTTTCCTTGGAAAATATCTGTCTCTGTGTTTCTCATATATGTGACTGATGTTGAATGTGCCTGTGTTTATTTCTCTGCATTATTATGATCATCATTCAGTGTTTCTGCAAAGATTTTTAAAAGAAGCATAATTGTTTAAGCTCAGTAACAATTGATTCACCCCCCCCCTCAGTTGTCCAACAATTGGTATCAGAGCCGGCCCCTTTTATCTAAGGGTAGATCCTATAGCTTAAACATGTCAAGCCATGAAGGAAATTCAACCAATAAGGCCCCTTTGTTCAATGGAACAAACTTTGCCTTCTGGAAATTTAGAATGAGAACCTACATAATGACTTTAGGTGCAGATGTCTGGGATGTGGTAGAGACTGGTTATGTAAAGCCAGTTGTGCTAGCTAATGAGGATGACAAACTAGAATTTAGCTTCAATGCTAAGGCTATGAATGCTATCTTGAGTGGGCTTGCAGAAGCAGAATTTGTAAAAGTTATGCATCTAGGAACTGCCAAAGAAATGTGGGACAAACTCGTTAACAGTTATGAAGGTAATGAGAAGGTAAAGGATGTAAATCTTCAAACCTACAGAATACATTTTGAACAGCTGAAGATGAAGGAAGATGAAACTATTGGAAAATACTTTCTGAGAATAGAAGAATTGGTAAATGCAATGAAGGCACTTGGTGAAACAATTGGGAAACCTTCTTTAGTTCAGAAAATCTTGAGATCTCTCCCAGATAGGTTCAACTCGAAGGTCTCTGCTATAGAAGAACTTAATGATATGAAAACCTTGCAGTTTGACCAACTTCTCGGAACATTGACTGCATATGAAATGAGAATAGTTAAAGATAAACCCACCTCCAGAGAAACATCATTTAAAGCAGACAAGAATGAGGATTCTGATCCCGATGAAATTGAAGAAAAATTTGTGAAGAGACTGAAGAAGGGATCAGGAAAATACAAAGGAAAATTGCCCTTCAAATGTTTTAACTATGGTAGGATAGGTCATTTTGAAAACAAATTTCCCCACAAAGGAAAGGATCTGACCTGTGATTATGAGGAGAAATACAAACACATAAATTTCTTTAAAGAGAATAACTTTAAGAAGAAAAGTCTTTGTGAAAACAATAATGATGATCCTTCAGATGAAGAGGATAATGATTCATCTATTGAAGATAAACTAAATGACTTCACACTTATGGCCAAAGAGAATTATGATAATCAAAGCACAGATAGTAATGAGGATGATGAAGAAGTTGTGGTTGACATGGAAGGAGAACTGATCAGTGCATTAGAAGAGATTGACAGACTAAGAATCAAGAACAGAAAGCCAAGACAATTGTTAAAACAGTTCGAGAAAGATAGTAAAGAACCTAGTGAAGACCTTGTCCTACTAAAAGTAGAATTGGAAGAGGCAAAGAAAATCGAAGAGATTCTGAAACAACAACTATCAGAAAAGAAGGCAAGTTGTGAATCATTATAACAAGAAGTAGTGAAAACAAGGAAAGAAATGGAGAAATTTCAAGCCTTGTATAATTAGAATCTGTCAAGTATCAAAGCCTCAGAAGGATTAACCACCATTCTGAATCAGCAAAGGAATCCCAAGCTGAAAACTAGTTTGGGGTATGAAGAGGGATCAAGCAGTGGGAAGCCAGGAATTGAAGAACCTATCAAGTTTGTCAAAAGAAAAACCAATGACGATAACAAACCTACAGAAACAAAGGAAGACAATCAGCCACCCAAGACGAATAAAGGAAAAGGTGCCAGGATTGAATCTGAAGAACGAAGAAACAATGTTCTTTCTACTAAAAGACGTTATCAGCAAGAAAGAAATCAATTTGTTCAAAGAAGACAACCATTTTCCAGGTACAAAGAATTTTTCTATGGCTATTGTTTCTATTGTTCTAACTTCGGACACAAAGTTGTATATTGTTCCTTAAGACCTAGAAATGAGCAATTAAGATTTCAAAGGAATAAATACTTCCCACAACAAAGAATGATACAGTTAGGTAATAATCATTCACATACTAGAAATTGCCAAATTAAGTCTGGACACATACGACAAAGGAGGGAAAGAAATAATCAACAGTCAATAAGTAAGCAACACTGCAACAATAAGTTTGACTTATTGAATAATGAGGTTGAATGCTACACTTTTCATAACTTTGGACATAAATCTATTGACTTTCGGTTAAGTAACTATGAACCAGATTCAAAATCTCCTGTGGAAAATGTCAAGTTTTAGAAGAAGAAGGAAAGTAACAAGTGTGGATTAGTATTATCTGCTCAAAGAAAAATGAAACCTTGGTATATAGATAGTGGTTGCTCCAAACACGTGACAGGAGACAAAGGCAAGTTTCTATCGCTAAGTGAAAGTAAATCAGGAACCGTAACCTTTGGAAATGATGCTCCAGGGAAAATAAAAGGAAAAGGGATGGTGAGCTTAAGTAATGGAAAAGGAAAAGCCCAAGATGTTCTA
>ML804919.1:12008-59157 GCA_009831015.1 Picea engelmannii | reverse complement strand
CAGTTGTCCAACAGTCCGATGTGGATAGCCCTGAAACTATGTCGGACACACTTGGACCAAGCAAAACGAAGAAAAATGACAAAGTGCATGATGTCCATAACACATCGGTGGAGACATCTTCGACCTCACCTAAGTAGGGATATGATGGTGAAGAACTAGGTGGCATGGAAATCAAGCAAAACAAAGGTGAAGTTACTCCGCCTAGAGACAAAGAGGATCCAACTAAGAAAAAGAAGGTTTCCCCGCCAAAGCCTTCATCCCAAAAGAAATACAGAGCCACCAGGGCTACGTTTAAGACTGCCCTCACCTCAGACGACTTGAACTTCTTAGTCGCTATGTTGAATGATGCTTCATTGGAGATCGTGGAAAAGAAATAAGAGAATAAGGAAGAGGTATTCAGCTGAATCAAGGGTGAACTTCGAGAAGTGCAGCAGGCACTACAATCCAGCCACGCAGTTTCTATTGCACCCTCAACAAATGGAACATAAGAACCAGGAGATGAGCTATCCCAATTGCACCAGATCGCCAATAAAGTTGAAGCTCACCTTCGACGAGCTCAGGAAGAGACAGTGCAAGCTACCCAAGCTTTGGTGTAGGCAAAAAAAGATATGCTAGAACAACACAGTAATGTAGAACAAGAAAAACTAGCTCTTCAAGCAAAGTGGGAGGAAGAGAAAGCAATGCTACAACAAGACAAGGAACAATTGCTCGCAGAGCAACTCGAAGTACAGGAACAGGTTCAAAGAGAAATTTTCTTTGTGACAATCATCGAAGTCCAGATAGAAGAATGAGTTCCACAACAGGTGGCACAACTAGAAGGAGTGACCCAACAACTTTAGTAGCACATCGCAGAACTGGAACTTTGCATTATGCCTTAGAAACCTCAAGAAATAAGAGATCTAAGAGAGGCCAATGCCCGAAGCGCAGTTGACCGACTAAAATTATTTGCCTTGGAATACAATCAACTAAGCTCCATAAGCACCCAGACATATGAAAACCTCACGAAAAATCCAGAATTACAGGCGTTAGAGTCGCAGCTCCAACACGCACAACAGCAGGAAGACACGTTACAAGCGTAACTAAAGTCCTTGTCACCAATTGAGAGAATGAAGAGGTTTCAAGAGTAGCGCATGACCCAACAACAAGTACACACACTCTAGAGTAAAGTAATGGAAGTCTCTCAATGACTTCAACCAGTGCAAGAAAAGGCATACCAATTATTCACTAAACTTGAAAGCCAAGGAGTAGAAATTGAACAAGTTGTGAGTACAACAGAACAATGCCTCGAAGGACCAGTCAATGATGCACTTATTCAAGAGTTCACTGAGAAAGAAGCAATGGCACTGTAGCAGATCGAAGCAGCTCGAGCCAAGCTTGAGGCGTTTGAAGCATAATTGCTCAGACCAGAGTGACTCGGGATGAGTCATAGGTGAGTGTTGGGGGCCTGTTGGCCCTTGACTAAGTTTTGAGGAACACTTGGTCATATTTGACCATTTTTGGGACTTCGACATCCTGTCAAAGATGGAGCGCTAGACGAAGAAAATATCATGGGATCTCGGCCCACTTTCGGGCCCATTTTTGGGTTTTGGGACAATGTAATGGGAAAGGGATGTCGTCTCGTGGGTTTACCCACGCTTAGGCCCACTTTTGTATGTATAAATAGATGTATAGGCGAAGTAAGTAGAGGACGGTATCCTATCTATGTGATGTAAGCTAAGGGATGGTAGTGCTCTGTGCATTACTATAGAAGGGTTATAGAGCTAAGTGAAAGTTATTATAGAGATTATAGAAGGCTTTGTGCTACAACACAAGGAAGAAGGATCTAGCGAGTTGCGCAGATCTTCTTTCCTGTGCACAGAAGGGTTTTTGGTGACTATGTGTTGTAACCGATTGAAGACATTAATAAAGAAGAAGAATTGGTGGATGTAGCCCCAGGGTGGGGGTGAACCACGTACATGTTGTGTTTCTCTACTTGATGATGGATCTGGTTGCATACTACGATACTCTGTAATTATGGTATGTCTACGTTGTTACTAAGAACTAAATATTGATGAAGATTAACTGCTAAGTGCTCTGTAAAGTGTTATAATCATAGATACGTGTCCCAGCTAAGGTTGTAGACATCTGAGTCCTGCAACCACCCCTGCCTCTACCTCAGGTGAGACTTCATCTTCTTCGCAGGTGTTGCCGAAAGGGCCGGTAGTTAGGGTTTTGTTGGTGCGTTGTTGTAGCGTTGAACCTATTTTCACATGAGTTTGTTCTAGGCTGTAATAGAGCCAAGCCTTAGCACATTTTAAATGAAAAAATAATTTATCACTCAGAACTTGATTTGGGTTGCGTGCAGGTAAATTCTGAGACAACCACAAACCACTTTGATTAGAAGCTGCCCCTTCCAACCCGAGAGGGATCTCTCAAATATATGTCACGATAGGATATCCAATAAGATTAACAACAGGAAGATATGTGAGTAATAGAAAGTTTTGAGGTTTTTAGGGTTGTTGGGTTGGACCGAGAGGTATTCCATTGGGCATGTAGTCAAATTATCAAGCAAATAGTAGGAGTGTTTTGACAATGGAAATCCATGGAGAAGAGGCGAGATAGAAGTTGATTACAAAGAGAAGGATTTATAAAAGTATGGCAGCAAAATAAAAATAAAACATATCAATACACAAGGAGCACTTAGCGATGAGTGAATTGCAAGCACAAATCAGTGGAAAGAGATGGTTGGGACATAGCATCTAGTAAAGGACAAATTATGAACCTTGATCTCTGCAAGAAACAAACTATAACTATTTTGTAATAGAGCATCTAACAGAGGATGAATTCTATTACAAATCGATAAAAAAGATAGATGGAGTGATATTGAAACTAAGAAAATGGACAAACTCTGCAAGCAACATCACAAGAATCTCTGATATGGATAAAACATGCTTATGCAATCTTATATTAAACTGAAAATGAAAGCTACTTCCCAGGAGTACTACTCCTGTGTGTCTTTCCCCCCCTCCTATTTTAAAAATATGCCTCATCTATATATTGAGGTTTAAATCCACTCTAATATAAAAGATAACAATAGTTACAACCAATTCTTGAAACTTCCTGCCATAGAAAATGGGCCAAACTGTTGAAAACTAGGGTTGTGGTTATGGCTCTGTATCTCTCGAATCGCGATAGATGTGTATAAATTGAAAGAGGATTTTTTGCATCTATTTATTCTGAGAAAAAACCTCTCTCAGTTCCCTAAGACCCCTTTTCATGTTCCCCAAATCTGCATTTAACAAACATGTGTCAAAATAGGAAAATATGAAATCCAAAAATTAGGGCTCGGAGATGGATTCGATTCTCCCAATATGTGACACCTATAGGAAAAATGAAAGCGGCTAATTATCTATGATGTGTTAGGCACAAAAGAATCCAACCATTTCTTAAAATTATACTCCATTCGCTCAAAATCCTCATTTGAAAATGATGACTCAGCACAATAAAAAATGCCACATTTCTGAAAATGAACCTCATATTGCAAGGGACTTTTGACTTCCTTACCAAGATCAAAATGAAATTCTAAATACACCACTAGACAGCTTAGGATTTTTATTTGTCGATCGACTATTCAAACACAAAAAATGACCTCTCCACGGCTGAGCAAAATTGCATTTTTCTAAAGTCGTTTTGCATATGATTGGAGTCCCAATTTTGGGTTTTTGGGATTCAGGGAAATGAAGTAGTGGTTTAAAATTTCCACGTCGGACAAATCTCCGATGGCCAAATCCCCGAAATAGATTTTGGCTTTTACATTTCACTCTTTCAGGTCTTCGGGTTTTGGGTATCATGTCCTCAAGAGTTATGACATGCAAGAAATCTCGAATCGCGAAATCGCGATGGGATTAATTAGACGATAATCATTTTCTTTAATCTCTTAATTAATCACGATTAGAAATTAATATTTAACCTTTCATGGATTTAAGTGTCAGGACTTCGATAATACTTGACGCAAGAAATCTCGAGTCGTGAAATTGCGAAGAGATTTATTAACGTTAATATTTCTTAATCTTTATTTGACTCGGCTTATCCTTTAACACTTTAGTGAATTCTGGGATCGGGTTGTAGTTATTAAAATATCTATGTCGGCCAAATCCTCGATGGAAAAAAAAAAAACCTAGACTCGTGAGATTTTTCTCCATGTGGCTTAATGCTCGGTGTATGCGTTCATTCCACTGCCAATGCTTCCATTCATTCTCCTTGTGACTCAACACTCGAACATATGGTACATTTCTTTGATTCTCACGTGAACCTTGACTTTGGATTTTTCATGAGTTATCTTGTGACTGTTATACTGTTGTGGCATTTGGGGCTGATTTTGGCATTATTTGACTGAAGATGACAGGTAGAGAACATTCAGTGATGCGCGTGACAGACAAATGGTCGTTTTCTCACATATACACTTTCGTTAGTTAAACACTATAATTTTTTCTCTCCTAAGTGACCGAAAGCCAAAATTTCAATATTTGTTACAACAGAGGCTCCATCTAGGGATGGTGCTTTCCTGCAAAGCACCAAGAACAGTAGCCCACGTGCCTTCATCCATTGGGCGACCTGAAATCATCCTTATCAAACTATGAACTCTATCCCTTTACTTTCACCTTTCCAAAACAAAAAACTGCTTATGTATTCATTGGGCTATGGAGTCGTAATGCTTTAAAACAAAACCATACTGGATTCCAAACTAAACCGGAAAAATATTGAAAACCATGGTTGTACTCTAGTGCTCAAATTCAATCTTATTTATATACATCACCTACTCTAACCGATATCACCGCTTTGTTCAATTATAGGAAAACTTCCAAATCAACCAAACAAGTATCCGACTAACAAACTTAATTATACTTCCATCTTTGAGCAAAAGGATGACAGGAGCAACTGCAAATTTCAAAACATGCCCTGGGAGCAGGTACTTACAGTTTTGAAATTCAGACTTCAAGAAGTCGGAAATAAAAAATTCAGTCCCCCATTTTGACTCCATATAAACTGCTACTGGATCATAAAAGTCACATAGAAATACCTCATTTTGTTGTTGTTCCAATTGACTGAAATTTTGTTGCTTGTTTCCTTTATTGATCTGAATGTTAAATGTGGACTGCTCAATATTTGCTAGGGAAACATGCATGATCAACTGTTGATCTAAACCAGTCTGCTCTATTTCATCATATCCCTATAATGTGAATTCATCACTATGATATGTTGGCCTATTACAACTGACAATTTTTAAGAGAGAAGAGATATGTTCTTCATTTCCTACATTACTATCTTGATAATGATCAAATAAAAACTGAGTCTGAAAATATGCATCATGAAAAAATTTATGATCACTCTCTCCAACAATGATATCTTTAGAGGATGTATCAAAGTTAAAAGCACCTTCATTGGACTCTTGAACAACAGATTCATATCTATTTTCAACCATAGCGTTCATACTTTTTTGATCATCTCTTAGTTGATAAATAGGATTTGAAGAAATTTCATTAGACAACAAATCTTTAAAATCCTCTTCATCATCACTATATTTATCGAATACTGGTAAATCAGAATAAAATCATGAAGGTTTCTGCATTAAAAAATCAGCAATCTGATCTTGAAACAGATTTCTAAAAATATCATTGTCTTCTTCATCATCAACAACCTTTACATCAAAATCTAAATCATTCTCGAACACCAAACATTCTTCAGGATGGTTAAACATGATAGCCACCTCTTTTTCATGAAACAAAACAGAGTCTACAAGATCTTCAAGACTATGTGGATGTTGCAGATCTATGTAAGCAGGGGTTGCAACATGACTATTCAGGAGAAGATCTATCTCTTTTTCTGTTAAAGGAGGAGGTGGTCTGCGCAATTTTTGGATCAAGAAACTATTGTTTTCTTTCTCTTCTGCAGGTTGACCATGATGTTGAATATCTTCTTCTTGAATGTGATCACAAGAGTTATCATATCCTACTTTTTTATCAGCCAACTCTTCTTCATACTGATTATCTTCATTGACTTGAGAATTTTTTGATATTCCTTCCTCCTCTTCAAGAAGATTTGTTTGATATGTTTGTCTTATGAATTTTATATTACAACAATCTTCAAAAAGTATTTCAGCTAAATAGATTCTTTTACAATGCTGATGAAAAATTATGTGAAAATATTTCAATGAAGGAATACTGGAATGAGGTAAAGATTTATACCAGAGTCTAGCATCTCTTTCCAACGAAAACATAAACAGTTTCATGAGGACATCTTCATGATGCATATTTAATTCATCCATGAGCTTGTGGAATTCAAACAAGTGTTGAGTGGGATTGTCGTCCGCATATTCTCCAAATTTAGGAAGGACATCTTCCTAAACTTTAATGTCTGGAACAGTGTTTGGAAAACCATAAATATTTGTAAATTCTAGAGGAGCAAACCTTGTAGCAATCCGAGAAGCGAATGAAACCAACATTTTGAGACCAATGGAGTCGCCAGTGAATCATGTAGCGTCTTCGAACCAAGGAGTTGCCAGGTGAATGATCATAGCCAATTGAATGCCTATCCCTTGTTCACCATCAAGGAATAGATCTAAAATTTTGTTGTATCCCAGGGAAGATAGCTTCGTTCCTCTGCCCCGACAACAGCACCAGAAAATGTTGTCGCAAGAGTTGGTTCTAGGCTGTAATAGAGACAAGACTTAGCACATTTTAAATGAAAAAATAAGTCATCACACATAACTTAATTTGGGTTGTGTGCAGGTAAATTCTGAGATAACCACGAACCATTTTTTATTAGAAGCTTCCCCTTCCAACCCGAGAGGGATCTCTCGAATATATGTCACTATAGGATATCCAATAAGCTTAACAACGGCCAGATCTGTGAGTAACATAAAGTTTTGATGTTTTTAGGGTTGATGGGTTGGACTGGGAGGCAGTCCATTGGGCATGGAGTCAAATGATAAAGCAAATAGAAAGAGTGTTTCAGCAATGGAAATCCATGGAGAAGAGGTGAGATAGAAGCTGATTACAAAGAGAAGGATTTATAAAATTATGGCAGCAGAATAAAAAGAAAACATATCAATACATAAGGATCACTTAGCGATGAGTGAATTCCAAGCACAAATCAGTGGAAAGAGATGGTTGGGATAGAGCATCTAGCAAAGGATGAATTCTGAACCTTGATCTCTGCAAGAAACAACCTATAACCATTCTGCAATAGAGCATCTAACAGAGGATGAATTCTATTACAAAACAGTTACAAATCGAGAAGAAAATATAGATGGAGTGATATTGAAACTATGAAAATGGACAAACTCTGCAAGCAACATCACAAGAATTTCTGATATGGATAAAACATGCTTTTGCAATCTTATATTAAACTGAAAATGAAAGCTACAACCCAGGAGTACTACTCCTATGTGTCTTTCCCCCCCTCCCTCTATTTTACAAATATCCCTCTATTGAGGTCGAAATACTCTCTAATATAAAAGATAACAACAGTTACAACCAATTCTTGAAACTTCCTGCCATAGAAAATGGGCCAAACTGTTGAAAACTAGGGCTTCGGTTATGGATCTGTATCTCTCGAATCGCGATAGCTGTGTATAAACTGAAAGAGTCTTTTTTGCATCTGTTTACTCTGAGAAAAAACCTCTCTCGTTTCCCTAAGACCCCTTTTCATTTTCCCCAAATCTGCATTTAACAAACATGTGTCAAAACAGGAAAATATGAAATCCGAAAATTAGGGCTCGGAGATGGATTCAATTCTCCCAATATGTGACACTTGTAGGAAAAATAAAAGAGGATAATTATCTATGATGTGTTAGGAACAAAATTCTCCAACCGTTTCTTAAAATTATACTCCAGTCGCTCAGAATCCTCATTTGAAAATGATGACTCAGCATAGTAAAAAATGCCACATTTCGGAAAACGAACCTCATATTGAGGGGGACTTTTGGCTACCTTACCAAGCTCAAAATGAAATTCTGAAGACACCACTAGACATCTTAGGATTTTTATATGTGTATCGACTATTCGAACGCGAAAAACGACCTCTCCACAGTTAAGGAAATTGCATTTTTCTAAAGTCATTTTGCATATGACGTGAGTCCCAATTTCAGGTTTTCGGTATTCGGGGAAATGAAGCAGTGATTTAAAGTTTCCACGTCAGCCAAATCCCCAATGGCCAAATCCCCAAAATAGATTTCGGCTTTTACATTGCACTCTTTCAAGCCTTCGAGTTTCGGCTATCATGTCCTCAAGAGTTATGACATGCAAGAAATCTCGAATCGCAGAATCGCGATGGGATTAATTAGACGATAATCATTTCCTTTAATCTCTTAATGAATTCTCGATTAGCAATTAATATTTAACCTTTCATGGATTTAAGTGTCGGGACTTCGATAATAATTGACACAAGAAATCCTAAGTCGTAAAATTGCGATGAGATTTATTAACGTTAATCTTTCTTAATCTTTATTTGACCCGGCTTATCCTTTAACACTTTAGTGAATTCGGGGATCAGAGTTGTAGTTATTAAAATATCTACGTCGACCAAATCCCCGATGGAAAAAAAAAAAATAGACTCGTGAGATTTTTCTCCATGTGTCTTAATGCTCATTGTATGCGGTCGTTCCACTACCAATGCTTCCATTCATTCTGCTTGTGACTCAACACTCGAACATATGGTACATTTCTTTGATTCTCACGTGAACCCTGTCTTTGGATTTTTCATGATTTGGCTTGTGACTGTTATACTGTTGTGGCATTTGGGGCTGATTTCGGGAATTATTTGACTGAAGATGACAGGTAGAGAACATTCAGTGATGCGCGTGATAGACAAATGGTTGTTTTCTCACTCTACACTTTCGGTAGTTAAACACTATAAATTTTTCTCTCCTAAGTGACCGAAAGCCAAAATTTCAATATTTGTTACAACAGAACCCTGGGTCTGCCCTTGTGCCAACATTCAACCTACATACCAAAATCTACCACCTCAAGCTCCACCTTATTATCAACAACCACAATAGTGGAACTCACAAAATTGGAAAAATTGGTTTCCATGACAGTATGCTTCACACCACCCTTGGCTATAAGGATGGAGAGGAGGGCATACCAAAGGAAACACTTATGTTCCACCTGTTTGTATGCCCACTCATCCTTACCCACAGTTTCCACCAAACATCCAACAACTTTTGTGAGTTTTTGTTCCCCCACCTTTACCTCCTCTTCCACAACAACCCCAACAATTTCAAAATACAAGCTCTGCAAGACCAACATTATTACCAGCACAATTGGTGCCTAACCAAAATAACAAACCAACTCAACCTCTTCCCAATGTTGAGCTACAAACCTTCTCGACATATGTTATTTCTCCTGTTCCATTACATGAGATTCAACTAAGGTCGGGGAAAGTTATGGATAGACAGAGGCCTTCAATAGTCATCCAAGAAGAAGAAGAAGATGAAACTCCGACCAACCTACGGATGACACTAAGTGGGAAGTTTTTATTAATCCCAAATACCAAGAACAAAATCTTCCCCAAAGTGAATCTTCACAGATTACAAAATCACCTCCCTATCCAAAGAGATTAGAAATTTAGAAACCAACGATTCGATCAGAATTTCACATTTTAAATGAATTGAAGAATATCTGTGTCAAAATTCCCTTGTTACAAGCCATAAAGGAAATTCCAATTTATAGTAAGGTGATCAAGGAATTGTGTATCAAGAAACTAGGTAGGAAACAAAAAGATCCTCCAACATTTGATAGGATAATTGTCTGAATACATACTAGAGCAGCCTAGGGTAACAAAGTATGCAAACCTAGGGAATCCCATAGTAACAATAACCATTAATAAGGTTCCAATTGGAAATACTCTCATAGACCTAGGGGCAACCATTAATGTTATGAATGTTACTACCTTAGAAGAATTACAGTTGAAACCCCTCCTTAGACCTACCCCAACTATTTTGGAATTAGCAAATAAGACAAAATTTATACCTGAAGGAATCTTGGATGATGTCATAATCATATTAGCATCATAGGAATATCTAGTAGACTTTCTTGTCATTCATTCAAAGGATCCCGCTAAAGGGCATCCTGTTATATTGGGAAGACCTTGGTTGGCCACAACCAATGCATTTATTGGCTTTAGAGAAGGTGAAATGAATATCTCTAATGGACTTTTTATACATAAGCTTACCATATACCCACCAGCTCAACATGTTTTAGAGAATCTATGGTGCCTTGAATGTCCATATGAGAATGAGAACTGGGAAGAAATCGTGTTTCCTATTGATCATTCCTGGGCACTTCAAGACCAAACAATGAAGAATGTGTTAAATTAATTTATTTCTGTAATGACGTGTGTTGATTTTCCACAATATTTTCCCCAATTTGAGTATATCTTTGGTAAAGAATTTTAAGAACAGTTGGACCCATCAACTTTGTCTTCAACATATTTTATTTATGAGATAGATGAATTTTCCATATCTTATACTATGCCTTATGAGATTAGTCCCTGGGAATTCCTACATATAAATTTCGGACTAGATGCAGATCAACAAGAAAAAATAATGAATGTCTTTAAGGACCAATCATGAGAATTCTCCTGGGAATATACTGATATGAAGGGTATACACCCCAACACATGGATTCATCAAATATATACCCAAGCAGAAGTAACACATGTTAGGAAACCCTAGAGAAGGATGAATCTGGCACTAAAGGATATCGTAAAGGAGGAAATATAGAAACTATTGAATGTCGACTTTATTTATCCAATCTCTGACAGTAAATGGGTAGCCCCTCTTGTAGTGGTTCCAAAGAAAGTAACCGAAAAATGGAGAATTTGTGCTGACTTCTGAGAACTTAATAAGGCCACTCTCAACGATTATTTTCTTCTTCCCTTCATTGACCAAGTCTTGGATACCTTACCAGGGAAGAAATACTTTTCCTTCCTAGATGGATATAACGTATATAACCAAATTCTCACAGCACTTGAGGATCAGGACAAGACTACTTTCAGTTTTCCTTGGGGAACCTATGCCTATAGAGTCTTACCATTTGGTTTCTGTAATGCTCCTACCACATTTCAACGAGCAGTATTAGGGATATTTTATGACCTCATTCATGACTGTGTGGAAGTGTATATGGATGATTTTACAATATATGGTAATACTCATCAAAAAGCCCTAGATAATTTGAATAAATTTCTCATTAGATGTCAAGAAATGAATATATCCTTAAGTCATGAAAAGTGTAAAATGTTATTGACTGAAGGAGTAGTCTTAGGGAATCATGTTTCATCTAAAGGGATTAAAGTGGATCCTTCTAAGATTGAGGTAATCATCAAACTTCCACCTCCAAAGACTCAAAAAAGGTAATAAGCTTTCTTGCACATGTCGGATACTACCGATGATTTATTGAGAATTTTACAAAGATTGTTGCACAAATGTTTGGATTGCTTACAAAAGATGTTGATTTTCCTTGGACTGACCATTGTCAAACCGCCTTTGAAACTCTAAAAGCTAAATTATCCATGGCACCAGTTCTTAGGGGACCCAATTGGGCCCTTCCATTTCATATATCCATCGATGCCTCTGATACTGCAATAGGAGGTGTATTAGGACAAAAGCAAGACCAACAATCCTATGCCATTTACTTTGTGAGTAAGAACTTGTCCCCTGTCGAGATAAACTATACAGTCACCGAAAAATAATTCTTGGCAGTCGTCCATGCCATCAACAAGTTTCGCCATTATATTACAGGATATGAGGTATCTTTACATACAGATCACTCTGTCATTAGTTTTCTCATGAACAAAACTATTACCAATGGTCGAGTAACTAGGTGGTTTCTTTTATTACAAGAGTTCAATATCACCGTCCTTGACCGACTAGGAAAAGAGAACTTTGTAGTTGAGTTTTTCTCGTGCATTAATCATGAGGATGATGGTATTCATGTTGATGATAGTTTTCCAGATGAGAATCTATTTTCCATCTCTGTAAACACTCCATGGTTTGCATACATGTCAAATTATTTGGCTACTAGAAAATTACCAACTCATTTGTCACATCATGAAAAGCGTTGAATTATAACACAAATTGTTAATTACTCATGGGTTGGCCATGAAATTTTTTGTACTGGACCAGACTTGATTATTCGTAGATGTGTCCAAGAAGATGAGATAGCAGAAATCCTACAAAGTTGTCATGATGGACCATGTGTTGGAAATTTTTCTGATAAACATACAACATATAAGTGTTAGCACTGAGTATCACCCTCAAATTGCAAGAGGATAATCCTAGTACCCATAAAAATGTTACTGTAATGAAGTGGTTTGAGTAGGTGGATCAAGGAAACACTACAAAGAAATGGAAAGATAACAAAGGTTGCTACAAATCAATCCTGGACCGTTGGGCTATGGAGTCATAAGTATCATGACTAATGAAGGCATTTAAACTGCCTATCAGACAAAGGATTTATGTGGTTATGAGGAGAAGGAAAGAAGAATGTGTCTGAGTGATAAACGATGAAACATGGGAAAGATGGTAGCAAATCCTCTTCCACCTCAAGAATCCATAAATCAAGGATGCTACATCTAGACAAGAAGAAAAACAATAACATCTATGTGATAAACCATGAAAGATGGGCAAGATGACAACATATCCTCTACCACCTCAGGAATCCATAAATCAAGGATGCTACATCCAGACAAGAATAAAAACAATAACATATGTGTGCTAAACCATGAAATATGGGCGAGATGAAAACAGATCCTCTACCACCTCAGGAATCCATAAATCAAGGATGCTACATCCACACAAGAACAATAGAACATCATGTAAACGAAGAAGACAGTATGATAAAAAAACTCAAAGGAATCTTCATTAACATAATATTTACAATCCATTCCCCTCAGGCCTACAAACTGAAAAATATAGAGCCCTGCTCCTAAAACTCTCTCGACTCTCCAGCTTCTGAACCCCCCCCCCACAAATTCTTAAACTGATTTATTTATACTCAAATCAGTGGACAACCACTTGGAGATTCATCTGACCATCCCGTCCAATTCTCTTCATCTATGTATCCTTTTGTCAGACTATGCGTGTATCCTTTTGTCAGATGCAAGCTCAGATCAGCATGGCCTATAGGAAAAACTGTCCATCGTGGTACCTTGGGCTGACAATTTTGTCTCCATGGCCAGACCCTCCATGCTTTCTATTTACAGAGTGAGTCAAGGTTTCAACCACCACTCATTTTTCATTAACTGTTTTTTTCCTTAGGATCGCAGCGAGGCTTAATGCCTAAGGGGAAGCCACGTGCTGCTGTCGGATTTGACATTATATAAGCATGTGATTGCGGCACCATCAAAGGTAGTTTGGATCCACACCACTTTTGAGCCCGCAATTCACCACCTTCTTCCACGTAGCTCATTTTCTATATGATGGTTTCAATTGTGGGACCGCTCAAGAGTTTTATCGTTTGAGCATGTTTTTTCCCTGCAATGAAGCGTGGTTGTTGATCTAGTTGTGATTTGCGATTTGGGAAACCCTTATTTTTCTACCACGTACTGCTCTTGGATGGAACATGTTTCCCTCTGCAAAGATCAACGGTTCATAATTACTTCGAGAGTTCGGGCTTTGGGCCTTTTCAATGCACAACTCTTACAATCCTCTGGAGCGTAGTATCTCCGAAGTGAGAGATCTGCCTCCACGTGTCCTTCTATTTTGGATGGCCAATATTCACTTCAGGAGTTTGGGCTTCGGGACTTTGGGACTTTTCAATGCACAAATATTACAATCCTCCGGAGCACCATATATCCGAAGTGAGAGATCTTCCTCCACGTGTCCTTTTGTTTTGGAGGACCGATATTCACTTTGGGAGTTCTTCTTCTTCTTGCTCGTGCAATCCTCCAAAGTGTTAGATTTGGCGATGTGTGTCATCAGCCTTCAATAGTTTAGATTTACTTTGGGACTTCGGGCCTTTTGTTGATATTGTTGCAAAGATCAACTATTGTTGATTTGACATCAACGGTCCACAATTACTTCGGGAATTCAGGATTCGAGAGTTTTCCTTCTACTTGCTTGCGCAATCCTCTGAATTGTCATATTTTCGAAGTGTTAGATTTGGCCATGTGTGTCCTTGTAATGTTCCTGACTTGGCTACTCTAGGAAACACTGCTAATGTGTGTGTAGGATCAATGGTTTACAGCATATAAATGATCATAGAAATAATAAACAAGACAAAGGACTACAAAGTTTTTATTATGATATCTCCATGGATTACAAAATGGTTGAATGCAGCTGAATAAACTGACAATACTCGACTAGATCAATAGACAAAGGATATTAGCTGGAATAAAAATAAGCAACTAAAAGATAATACCCGGAATATGGGAGCACTACGGAATCAATGGATGTGTTGGGACTATGGTAGCTCTGATGGTAACTGTTGGAAGTCTGGAAAGTTTTCCCTGGGAGATATACTTCTCGGAATGGCCTGGAAACTGTCCCAAATGATGCGCCCTACTCTAGTCCTCAGTACCGGTATCTGTCGGACCCCTCTGCTGATGAATCTGGACCCCAGATGGATAGCCCTGGGGGAATGCGCCCCTCTTCTTCTGGCCAAATGCGTCCTAGTGATTCCACCATCGGAATCAAATAAGATATGTCTCAAAACGATCGCCTTGGTCTACTGGGAAATGGGTCAGAAGGGTTTTCCTGAATCTGGTCTGATGCTCGCTCTAGAACCCCAAATGTGCCCGCCAAAAGTGTTGCACATCCAAGTCTGGAAAATGTGTCCCAGTTGATTCCTCCGTCGGAATATGATGAGGAACCAGGAAAAATATGTGCCTTTCCCTCCTCTCAAATGGGTCGGAGGGAAATCTCGGAATTCTCCCTGGATGGGATAAGTTGACTAAAAACCCTCTCAGAAGCTGCGCCTTCACTCTAGATGAATGCGCCCTTGTTGTTGAACACTGTATAACTACTACTGAATAATGATGGAAGACCTGAATGATCTTCCCGGTGATTAGGGTATGTCTCTCAACACCGAAATCAGCCAACTGGTGTATTCCTCCTGGAATCCACTGAACTATCTCTCCTGAGATGCGCCTCTCTTCTCAATGACAAGTCATAATTTGCATCATCATGAATTAGGTCGCTGACTCTTCTCTTATATCTTTCCAAAACCCTAATTCACTGCTAAAACCCTTATTCGTTGTTGACCTTTTCCCTCCAAGTGAATTTTACTTTATTTTATTATTCCTTGATTAAATCACTTAATTAATTAATTAATTAATCATTTTACCTCTAAAAAGTGATTTATCCATCCTTATGGCTTCTTCGGCCACTGAAGGTCACTTCTCATCATCTTATCCTGTAGTTCTCTTCCTCCCGATTCTGATGAGATATTACACTAAGAGGTTTCTCCAAGTAATATGCCCATTATGACCTTCTTAGTGAAATTAATTAAGATATGACCCATAATAACTCAAAATTACGGGAATCGTTGCAATGCAACGAAACCAAAACCAAGTTGTGCGGAATGGATCCTGATGATGAACGATGCAAGTCAGGCCCAATAAAACCCCTCAATATCTCCTGAACTCTCTGTCACCTCTATCTGGCTACTCTAGTAGGCATAACATTGTAAAGTTATGATGTCCCAAAATGGGGACATTACAGTCCTCCCTGCTGGAATATTGCTTGTCCTCAAGCAATAACTGAATCCAAATACATATGATACTGAGGTCCCATATCCACCTATGTGACACAAGGTAGACTCCCCTCAAGATGTGGTATCTCCAAGTGCTCACCACACATGACACCCACATGCTCCTTGTTGTAACAGAGTTTGAATTTTTTCTCTACTTAGTGTCTTCATCCTGAATGTGTTTGAGGATCACTATTTCCTCTTAACTGAGAGTCCTCTTGCTGCTCCTGAAAACCTTGAATACACTGGAGAAATAATGTTTGAAATTTTTAGTGTTCAAGGACTTTATATAGTTGTACAGGCTGTCCTTGCTATTGCTGCTGGGTACAGAACTTCTAAGTGGATGTTGAAGATGTGATTACACACATTGTACCTGTAGCAGATGGATATGTCATTGGAAGCACCATGATATTTACTGAAAGAGATCCCACTTTGTTTGTTCAACAACTGATACGAGAAAGGCAATACATTGGAAATGAAACTAGTCAATATACCCCTGATAATGTTCACATTGGATTGGGTCAAAGCTGTGGAGTTGGCAGGTTGTAATTGAGTTCATATGGATGTTATGGATAGGCTTTTTATATTACCATTGGACCTCTGGTGGTTGCTGCGTTATGACCCGTGACAGATTTGCCACTGTATGTATATTTGATGATTGTTGAACCGAAACAAAGTGTACCAGATTTTATCAAAGCTGGTGCAGACATCGTTAGCGTATACTGTGAGCAAACTTCAACTATCCATTTGTACTGAACACTAAATCAGATTAAGAGTCTTGGAGCGAAAGCTGGAGTAGTTTTGAACCCGGCCACTCCATTAAGTGGTATAGAATATGTGCTTGATGTGGCAGATTTGGTCTTAATCATATCAGTCAATCTCGTATTTGGTGGACAGAGCTTTATAGAAAGTCAAGTCAAGAAAATCTCAGACCTACTGAAAATGTGTGCACAGAAGTGTTACAAATCGCAGGTGTAATCGGTTTGAAAGAACATCACTTGCAGACGGCACTCGGAAACTGATTATCGACCTTTATATATTTTGTATGATGTTGCACAAATCAGGTACTCGGAAATCCAAATTAGGGTTTTGAATAGTTATTATTTTTATTAACGTCACTCTTGATCTATTAGCTCGACGCCAGAATAAAACTACGGAACAGCAAAAACGGTCAGAATCTCAGCGATTTAAGAAATGACAACTGTCGAACACCAACGCACGAAGCGTGCATAAAACGTGGACCAATCACGGGATTTCGGGGTTTCACTTATCATTTTGCATACTACATTTTTTTCTCCAAAATCCCGAAGGCCGATGGGAAAATTCGCGCGATTCAAAGTTCCATTATTTTGCCGATAAGGAACCCAACGCAAGGTTATTTTCGCCCACGGGATCAGTGTGGATTTAACGCACCAAATCACACAACACATCTTCATCCAGTCTCGGGGTGTTGGGATCGTTGGCTCGATAATACGTCATTTTGATGTCTACTGAATCCTCTGGTGTTCCCAAATAAGCACTTGAAGCTTTTACATATCGCATCAGAAAACCATTATGCAATTCAACCTCACACAGGCTGTTCGGATTCATGTCCCTAAGCTTTCGTACGTCTGAAAGAAATTGTCCGATTTTGGACACGCTTATACCGATTCCATTCTGAAAGAAGAATATGATTCTCATTCTAGGATCCCATCCGCACACTGTCTGCAGTCCATCCTCGGGGCTACTGAGACACGATCTGGAAGCTTTCATGTTATTCTGATACCGGACCACTGGATATCCAAGATACTGGAGATCATTGTTCTTCAGTCCTGTACCGAGTTGGATGATGGAATTAAGCCGAACGAAGGAGACAGTGCATTTGATGTTAGTTCCCAGAAGGCTTTGTTCAAGCTGCTCTACAAAATCGAACATTATGGAATTAAGAGAATTTAATAACAGTGAATTTGATAAACTCACCCTTACATGATACGCAGAAGATCAATCTGAGCATGCATGTTGGATTATCTTACCTGCTCTCCTGATAGTGTATAAGAGAAGCGAAAAAGTACGTCGTAGCCTTATGAAATCGTTTACTCCATTCCCAATATGAAAATCAACTTTTGGAGAAGGAACATTCAGGGTGCCATTTCTTTGCTACAGGATGAGAAGATGAATGGTATTTCAAGGATGTATAGGTCTAGAACCGATAGCCCATTTCTTAAACAGTATGGGAACAATGCTTGTTAAACGAGCGGAAGATGCAGCAAACAAAGAATTCTAGGTTGTTACTAGCCTAGCATATCCATCAGCAAATATCATTTTGGAGCAGTGATTGAGGATAGGTATACCGGAGGTATTAGTTTTATTCCAACTGCCAGATAGCCACCACTACAACTCATCTGCATGGAGGGGATGTATGATGTACTTTTAATTTAGTTCAGATTACTGTTAGTTAAAAGGCAGTTGAAATTAGTTGATTGTCAGTTATGATATGAGGTGGTTTCAACCTCCTTCAGAGAGGGAATTTATATAGAGATGCATTCATTGTAAAGGGGGGGAAGCCGGGAGGAAGCTCTGAGAGCTCCTGTGTGGAACGAAGAGTTATTTTGAGAACCATAAATGAAATTATACACAGTGACGCGTTTTCTTGAAATTCTGAGATTCATTAAGGTCATTTCTTTTGCTATGTCCTCTTTTTGTCTTATTATCTATCTATTCTTTTGTCGGCTGAGTTAAATATGTTTGGAATTCCTTTTAAATGCTCCTTACGTGCATAATTCACTCCTGATTAGTGCTCTGTATCTAGTCATCAGTCTTTAGTTTTTTCTTCCAAAGTCATAGTGAAAATTCCTCCTTGATTGATGCTTTCACTATGGTGGCCCTTTCCTTTTCTTTTTCTCCTATTAAATCATGATCATTTATAGTTGAAAGAAATACTTACCTTGCCTCATTTTCTGCAAGTAATGTGATCCCTATTATGATCTCCTCTCTCTGGTTTTCACTTGACTCCATGCCCAATGGACTTATTTTTCCTGTATCAACCTCCAGACCTGATTAAACATCTTTTCTAATAAGAAATCTGGCCTTCTTACTGTAATCATTGAATATTTCTGAGTAAAGAGCCCTTGGCTGTTTAGAGAACTGTCTCTGAGTGTATTAGGTCAGAAGTGCACTCAAAATAAATTTTCAGGGTTTGGCTTGCTGCAACCCAAGTTAAGTTCTGAACGATAAATAACTTTTTCATTTTAAAATGTGCTAAGGCTTGGCTCTATTATATCCTAGAGTCAACTCTTGCGACAACACTCCTGATGAGTAGAATGATAAATGGCTGAGGAATCTTAGTCAAGTCCCTAAGTAATCACTCTACTCGAAACTCAACTCCATCAAACATTGAACTACCAAGCGCTCCAATCCCTGGATCCCATATCAGAATGTCAACTACAATGCCATGTGGAGTATAGTTCTGTAACATATCAACACCATGAGTCTCCTACAAAAACACATGGCCTCAACCCAAAATGGGTCTATCCTACCAAACCATACCAAACTCAACATGACCCCCACCGACTTAACATGTTTCTACCATAGTGAGGTACTACAAGACCTCAATGAATCACCAGTCAGTGACGTGCTCTCCCCAATACTGAAACTCAATGGAAAATCAAAGTGACTTTCCCCTGCAAACGTCTGCTCTTCTACATTAGTCAATGAAATGTTCGGTCCTATAATCCCAGGGTCCCATGCTAGTCTTTGATAGAGACTATCATGTTGATTTTTCTCTACTCTGATCATGACTGTCTGCTCAAAGTATCCATACTGGACCCTCCACTCCTGGATCCTCATAAGATGAAAAAAACTATTGACCAAATGGACTCCCAGATCCCATGTCAAATTTGGAAGTTCATCGCTTCCAATCCCCACTAACTACTGGTGTGCCCTACTGGTAACTGTCTAAAGCACTCCACCCTCATCCCAATGAGAGTTTGAATATGTATCAATCTCTGAGATATCCCTTGTCCCATGGCCTAAGATACTCCCCATCACACCCATGGCCTTGACAGTCTACCCCTGATGATCCATCCCTATCTTGATGAATGTAATCAAGACACTCTTGTTAAGTGATCTCACCCTACCAACTCTCCATGTCCCCTGCCATTGTTTAGCTCCCCCTATGTTGATGTCAATGATGAAAGTATTGGGAAAGGCTATCATAAATATCTGCAACCAACTGTAGGACTGAAAAGTATCATATGCTTTGGTCAATCCAAAGGACTTAACCAAAATCTTGTCCATCGACACCCATGGTAAATAATCACCTGTACTCATCATTGAACACCAACCATCAGGTACAACAGTAGGAATCTCCACAAACTGAGGGTCAATAATTCTCCATCCATCATCACTCACGCAACTGCTGCTACAATGAAGGTGATCTCTGAGATCTGTATACTGCTGCAAGGGAGAGGAATATCCATGATCTACTAAGTACATATCCTCCCTGCAATCCAATGTGTCCCCCTGAATTCCATTGTACACCTCTGTATGTCTCTGTGAACTACCACTCATCACTATATGCCCCATACTCATGTGATCTCTTGTATACACCTGCAACATCATGGATCCTTGGTGTACTACTGGGTCATCCTCTACATGAACGTCAACCAATCTTGGAACACAAATGGAAGTGTCCTCATAACTTCCCCTGGCTCTAGAATCCCCATGTGTATGTGTGTGCCCAACTGTTTCAAAACCCCTCATGAAGGGTGGTCCCTATGCCCTATGGACATCCTCTTGCATCTCTGGATCATATATCTCCATACTCATCAGTGATCCAGGTTACTCCTCTTGCTCCTCCTTCAATTGGTGCTCCACTGCTAAACCACCAACATCCTCTCACAATGTGGCTGAGGGATATATCTGACTTTCTGCTGAAATAGATGTGGTGGATCTCTGTCTAATTTCCTCAAGGAGATCCTCTGATCTGGAGTATGATTCCTAAAGGGTTGTCTGTGTGCCTTCCAAGAATATTTGTGTGCTCACCAACTCATGAGTGAGTCAGTCCACCTCAATTCCTTGCTCCCTCAGTGCCCTGTGATACATCTCGCCAACCTCCAATAGGTAATCCTATCCATCAACAAGTGTTGGTAGTCATCCCTCATCATAATCACTCTCTCCCTGAGTGTATGGAAGTCATTAATGAAAATTCCCCCATCTGAACTATTCTGTGCCATCGAGGTCCTCCAAAAATAACCTGCCAACAATGCATATGTATCATCAATGCATCTAATGGTTTCCATGATCATGTCCTCACTAACTCTCAATTGTCTTGCCAAGTGTCGTGACTCATGGTCACAATCCTGTTGAGGTGCTACCTCATGCCTCTCACTTCTAGTGTCAACAATTGAATCCTGAACAACACACTCTTCAAAATATAAGGCACTGAACTGCCCACTATCCCCTGTGCTACTAAGTCCTCATGTATGCCACTGCACACCATCATCAACTGCGACCCCTATCTGAATCGCACCATATCCCGTATGGGCAGTTGTATCCTCCTTTTCACTCACCCTACTAATATCATATGCACCTGGATACCATACAGATGTGTCCAAACACGTGGTATGGTCATTCTGATCAATAAGGAGTGCATCCTCATTATTGTAGATCGATCCTGGGAGTAAGTGTCCCAACAAGATGTCGGTCTCCACAACCTGGTACATCAATGGAATCTCCAAGAGTGGTGATTCACTCTCCTCATACTGATAGGTATGTGTAAAGTCAACTATCTCCAAGCCATACCTCTTCTCCTGGGTCTGCAGATCCATATGTTCCTTGTTTACAATCCCCACACAAGGCTCCTCTACCATATCAGGAATGCCACTGATATCCTCATGTGTCGTGGCTAGCATAGGTGACTGAGAAGATGAAAAATGTGGCTCACTCATCATAGGAAGCTCATCATTCTCCATACATGACTTCTTGGAATCCATGTCTACACCCACCGATAGGTCATCTATCCTCCTAATCTCATCATGTCTAAGTGCCAACACATATGAATCCTCACAAGTGTCACCACTATGTTGAAGTGTTGAATCCTCAACATTACCTGATGGGGAAGATGAAGGATATGCACTATCATCCTGTCCATACAACTTTCCCTCAGATGCACAAGAGTCACTAGCCTTATCAGACTGCTCCAAATAGGCATCTATGGTTGCATTCACATGCATCTCCTCATCCTCGTTGTCATAGTGCACCTTCCCTTTACCACTACATCTGTGATTTGACTTCCAAGGTACTTTGCAACTGTAGCAACGCTCCCTGCATCTAATGGGTATAGGCTCCATCTGTCAATCCACTCGTTGGTAATGATGTATCTATATCCTTATCTGATTTCCCCTTAGGATGGAAGGAAAACCATCTCTGATACCACTGTAATGTTCCTGACTTGGCTAGTCTAGGAAACGATGCTAATGTGTGTGTAGGATCAATGGTTTACAACATATAAATGATCATACAAATAATAAACACGACAAAGGACTGCAAAGTTTGTATTATGATATCTCCGTGGATTACAAAATGGTCGAATGCAGCTGAATAAACTAACAATACTCGACTAGATCACCAGACAAAGGATCTTAGCTAGAATACAAATAAGCAACTAAAAGATAATCCCTAGAATATGGGAGCACTACGAAATAAATGGATGCGTTGGGACTATGGTAGCTCTGATGGTAACTGTTGGAAGTCTGGAAAGTTCACCCTGGGAGCTATACTTCTCAAAATGGCCTGGAAACTATCCCAAATGATGCGCCCTTCTCTAGTCCTCAGTACTAGTATCTGTCGGACCCCTCTCTTGATGAATCTGGATCCTGCATGGATACCCCTGGGAGAATGCGCCCCTCTTCTTCTGGAAAAATGCGTCCTAGTGATTCCACCATCGGAATCAAATGAGATATGTCTCAAAATGACCGCCTTGTTCTACTAGGAAATGGGTCGGAAGGGTTTCCCTGAATCTGGTCTAATTCTCGCTCTGGAACCCCAAATGTGCCTACCAAAAGTGTTGCACATACAAGTCTGGAAAATGCATCCCAGTTGATTCCTCTGTCAGAAAATGATGAGGAACTAGGAAAAATATGCTCCTTGCCCTCCTCCCAATGGGTCGGAGGAAAATCTCGGAATTCTCCCTGGATGGGATAAGTTGACTAAAAACCCTCTCAGAAGTTGTGCCTTCACTCTAGATGAATGCGCCCTTGTTGTTGAACACTGTATAACTGCTACTGAAGAATGATGGAAGACCCGAATGATCTTCCTGGTGACTAGGGTGTGTCTCTCAACACCAAAATCATCCAACTGGTGTCTTCCTCCTGGAATCCACTAAACTATCTCTCCCGAGATTCGCCTCTCTCCTCAATGACAAGTCATAATTTGCATAATCATGAATTAGGTCATTGACTCTTCTCTTATAGCTTTCCAAAACCCTAATTCACTGTTGAAACCCTAATTATTTGTTGACATTTTTCTTCTAAGTGACTTTTACTTTATTTTATTATTCCTTGATTAAATCACTTAATTAATGAATTAATTAATCATTTTACCTCTAAAAAGTGATTTATTCATCCTTATGGCTTCTCTGGCCACTGAAAGTCACTTCTCATCATCTTATCCTGTAGTGATATTCTTCTCGATTCTGATGAGCTATTACACTAAGATGTCTCTTCAAGTAATATGCCCATTATGACCTTCTTAGTGAAATTATATGACCCATAATAACTCAAAATTACGGGAATCGTTGCAATGCAACGAAACCAAAACCAAGCTGTGCGGAATGGATCCTGATGATGAACGATGCAAGTCAGGCCCAATAAAACCCCTCAATATCTCCCAAACTCTCTCTCACCTCTATCTGGCTACTCTAGTAGGCATAGCATTGTAAAGTTATAATGTCCCAAAATGGGGACATTACAGTCCTCAGCCTTCAATGACTCATATTTAATTCGGGACTTCGGGCCTTTCAGTGATATTGCTGCAACAATCAATGGTTCTTGTTGATTTGAGATCAATGGGCAATTACTTCGAGAGTTCGGGCTTCGGGAGTTTTCCTTCTGCTTTCTCGTGCAATCCTCCGAAGTGTCGTATTTTCAAAGTGTGAGATATGTCGACGTGTGTCCTCAGCCTTCAATGGCTCAGATTTACTTCAAGACTTCGGGATGTTTGGATGGAAATATCCCGAAGTAACTTTCTTCTTCTTGACGTGGCAACCTCTCGTCACTTCGGGACTTCTGTCTAGTCATTAATCCTTGTACGAATTTTATATTCCGACTATCTGAGAGCTGCTAATATGAATTTCACATGGGATCTCCACAGTTGAAAATTGAACCTGCTTGTTGCTTTTATTTCAAGCCTGAAATGGACTGCTTTTGAATGTTGCGCTTGGATGTTTCCTGTGCAACAAAAGACTTGGTCATCCCATGACCTTGAAAACTTTACATGATAAGAATAAGGTTTTACATCCGGGTTACTATTGGGCTAGCATTTTTAAGGATGCTTCCAAATATGTGAGAAGTTGTGATAATTGTCAGAGGATAGGAAGACCCATATCAACTGATGAAATTCCCTTACGTGCCCAAGTTATGATAGAACCTTTTGAGAAATGGGCCCTTGATTTTGTAGGACCAATTTCCCCCATGTCTCATACAAAGAATTATATTATGATTTGCACAGATTGTGTCACCAAGTGGGTAGAGGAAAAAGCCTTATTTAGGGCTACTGAAAAATATATTGTTGAGTTCATTTATAAATATATTTTTACCCTCTTTGGTGTTCCTCGTGAGATTGTCACAGACCATGGTACACAATTCACTTCCAATCTTGTGAAGGAATTAATGGAAAAATATGGGATAAAGCATCGTAAGTATTCTCCATACCAACCACAATCTAATGGCCAAGTAGAGTCAACAAACAAAGTATTGGAAACTATCTTAACCAAAACTATCCAATTACACCATAGAGATTGGGTTGATAGACTTCAGAGGCTTTGCGGACATATCATACCACATGGAGAAACACCACTGGGAATACCCCATACGAACTAGTTTATGGAAAACAAGTACTTTTACCGATTGAATTCCATGTAAGGACTTTTTGTATTGCTGCAAAATTGGGATTAGACTTAGACGAAGAAAAAAAACAACGATCCCTACAATTGAACGAATTGGATGAGATCAGACAAGATGTTATCCAAAGGAAAACTTTAGTTCAAAACCAGAGGATAAAATGGCATGATAAATTTATTAAAAAGAAACAATTTCAACCTGGTGATTGGGCTTTGTTGTTTGATTCCCGATTCAAAAATTTCAAAGGAAAACTTACCACTCAATGGTTGGGTCCTTATGAGGTAGTTACCATGTATGATAATGGGGTTGTTAGTATAAAAACAATTGATGATGGACAAGTCTCTTTCGTAGTGAATGGACATCGACTTAAACTTTAACGCAGACCCATTTCTAGAGAAGATTTTATACAGGTCATGTCAGCCAACAAGGAATTAACCTTCGTGGATGGGGAATTTTTTTCTCCCTACCCCTATTCTTCAGACTTTTTTTATTTTTGATTGTACATATGTAAATATTTTAGAGTGTGTTTTTTTTTTCAGATAAACAATTTTAGAGATTTATGCAGGTGTTCATCTAACAACAAGTGGACAACTCCAAGGAGACAAAAAGGGAAGTATTTTACTTTGAAATAAGATGTTGCTATATTTAAACTTTGTTGTTTTCTTAAAGCACCAATTTGATAATGACTTTTTATTATGATTAGAAAAGCGCTTGCTTTTAATTAGCCATTTTTACAAGATTTGTATCTTCCTTTCTCTCAAGGCATATTTCATGGAAGTTTCTCATAACCTCCACCACTAGAGGATATAAGGAAGTGACACTTTGTCTTATCAAACCTAGAGGTTACTAGTACAATTTTCCCAAGAACCCTGAGTAGGTGAGTAAAGTATCTTTATGAAAGAGTAGCAAGAAGGTCTGATTAGTGGTTAACCATAGAAACATCAATATAACTTCAAAAAAAGAAGAAAGTGAGTAGGGAATGAAGATACCTTTATGTTATTTTCCAATGGTACCATCCACTAAACATTAATAATTCTTGAATATACCATATCTTCATATTGGCTACGCCCACTTAAGTATCCCTTACATCAAGAAAATCTATAAGGACTACATAAAGAAGAGTCATCCTCTAACTTAAATACCATCCTGGTCCAAAATAAAAATTTTCAGAGCTTCCTCCCCATCTCCTTGCAAAAATCAATATTCATACACAAATCTTAAAAGATGGTGGAACAGTCTCTGTTGTAAAAGGGTGTAAGAGGCTAACCCGTCGGGATACTAAACAGGTATGATGGAAGCGGGTATCGGCCTATGGTATGACTAGGTAAACCCATCAGAGTACTAAATAGTCTTGCTAGAAGCGGGGCATTCTACCTAGAGAGGGTGATGTTTTGATAGACAATAAATAAAATTCCTAATCTTAAAACTTGTCCTAATATACGACACTACTTGTAGGAAAATCTAAAAAGAAGTTTGCATGGTTAAGAAAAGGTAAATGAACTCCATCAATTTTCCATTGGGAACTAAATTTAATACATTCCTAAGACTCTCTTGCCTACCCCTTCTTAACTATATGTAGGATTTTTTGTCCTACAGGTGGGGCCATATTTTAACCGTCTTGTCAGACTAATGTGTGAAATTTATCTCTACACTTGCAAACTGTAAATCTTAGGCTATTGGGAGAATTGACTGGTTTCCTATATATTTGATTGTGAACTATCACAATACTTAGGAGTGGGGGAGGGGTTTCCTGAGCTAAAAAATGATAAACACTTCCATCTTTATTATTTTCCATGAGAAGAGGAAGTAGGATCTCTGTCAAAATTATGCCATATTCAAGTTTTTTTATAATATTTCAGTCTATTATATTAGTAGTCATTTGTATTGGTATGATAAGTTTTATACCGTTGAAATAAATTTCTGTGTTATAATCCTATTGTGCATTTTTATTTATGTTTATGCAATGAAAGACTACTTACACTTAACTTTTGCTTGTAACAATTACAGATCGATAACAAATGTTAAACACTGCCATATGTATTACAAGCCTATGAAAATAGGAACATTCATTTGTATTGTTACAGATCGATAACAAAGGAAATAAAAAATGGATGTTATAATATTATTCATGCTCATCCTATCCATGCTCCTGTTCACCATGCCTACCAGAAATCATCCAATCTAAGTGCTACGAGCAAACGTCCATTTACTATTGGATAGTTTTCACTTACACAGGGGACCAGATGGAGTGCCATCTGGAGGACCAGATGGAGTGTCATCTGAAAGACCAGATGGAGTGCCATATGGAGGATCAGATGAGGTATTGTATACACTATAAATTCTCACGATCGTGTTTAGGTATGATCACTCCAATTGATTTAGGCCCGTTGCAGTGATGAATTAGATGAATCAAATGGTGTATTTTTTAAAATATTTCATTTTGTGATCGAATTAAATTTATAAATGCATTTTATGATCAAATGTCCAAGTCTTCGACTTGGACATTGACCTAATTTCTTACATGATTTTTTTTTACCTCCAAATTAAAAACCATTCAAATTCAAACTCGATGCAATTATGATCACTTATGGTGTTCATGTATGACAAATTCACCCACGCTTCAACCATTTCCATCACAATTGCATTAAGAAATGGGTACTCTATCTCAATTTCTCATACCCTGCCTACTTCGCTCATCCTCTTCTTGATATATCGTGCTCACCCTCTACCCAATTTAGGCCTCATGCTCATCCCTTTCTCTATAACCATGCCTAACCGTCATGAACCATCCTCCTACATTGAGCTACTGACCATTCTTAAATTCGTAGCATGTCGAGAAGTCTTCCTTCGTGCAGGTTGGGCACCATTACTTGTCATTCTGTAGGGGAAAGATGATGGTGTCTCTCTCCAATTCTCTCTCGAATTCGATGGGATACTTTCTCGCATAGGGTCTCTGGTATTTTTGGTCTCTGAAAAATCCATTGGCTCAGCCACAAATTGCCACGGGTTGGGGATCAGTGGTTCAAACACCATTAGCTTCCACGTCCAAGTTATAATAGGGTGTTCAAGCCCAAATACCAAAATGTCTATGGATCCAAAGGGTATTCGAAAGAGTGGAGCAAAAATGAATTGATCAACCCTCTAATCGTAATTACAAGGCTCATTACCTGTGAAGGTAGGTACTCTGTTTTTAAAGCCTGTTATTTCCGTCTTTTGTCCCATTTTAAATTCAATAAACCCTTGAATTTTCCCTTTTATTTTATGAAAATCCTCAAGAAGATGTCTTCCTAGGTCCATAAAAATTTGGCCAACCCTCACCACAGTTTATTTCACCATGGCCTCATTAAATTGTTGTTATATCAAAATTGAAAAAATAGAGTAAAACATGGGAAGATTTCCTCTACCAATTTTTTAATCCCCATATCACAGTTAAGACAAGAAAGAAATCGATCGATTCAGGGACTGTTACCCCACCTAATCCTCACTCTCCAAAAAATACAAATCCTCGAGTTCAAACTATCTCCCTGTATGATAAGAAAACCAAGAAAACTATTGATTCCCCTGTAGCCGCATCTTGTAAGAAAATAAAGAAACCCGTTGACTATCGATTCTAAACCTAAGAAGCTACCGGATTCATTTCATAAATATTTTCCTTTGGTAGCTACAAAGAGGAGAAGAGATAATTGATTCAATGGGAAATCCTTTCGAAGAAGCACCCAAAGTATGAGTGGCAAGTCCAATACAAAACCTCAAAGTACTTATGATCCTATTCAATTGTCTTCTGACCATGAGATACCCCATAAAAAACTTAAATATATTTTTTCAAAGGAGTATAAGTCTGATAAAGAGATCAAATATGAACCTATTACACCAATTCTTCCTCACAGAAACATTGTTACTCCCTCCTCCCAGATACCTAAACCTTCTTCTAAATTTGATATACCTTCTACATCTATCAAGGAGCCTAAGCCTTCCTCTCTTGATCCATCTAATCAGTCCCCAGCTATTGAGAAATTGCAAAAAGAGAATGCTCAGCTTCTTTAACAGTTGGCAGAATGAGAAACCGTGGATCGACATTTGCACCATGACAATGTTGTCCTATAAGAAAAAGTAAAATATCTTCAACGATTGGTCAATCAAATGACTACCACCAATCACAGTCTCAGGATGCAATTGGAACATCACAAAAGGCCTAAGACAAAGTCCCCAGGGCATGAGGGAGAAGCTTCTAAAGCTAATCTACCCCCTCCTTCACGAGTATAGCTATGACGGGTGATCCATTTTTGTTGCAGTGGGACCTGCAAACTCTTAGGCATGGGAGAAATGTTGATTTGGTGTTTTGACTGTTTTTCCGATGACCAAACCTCTTTTGCATATGAAATTTATACACTCTATGTTTTTATTTATCCCTTTTTAAAGGTATTAGCAAGTTTTGTGCAATAATTCAACATGGAACAACATGAGGTATGTGTAATCATCATTTTGTAATGATTTTATGTTACTTCATATTCAGTTGAATGACCACAATGTCCTAATGTTTCTTATTTTCTTGCAATGGGCCAAAAACATGATCCGACCTTCCATTCCGTCCTTCATCTAGACCTTCATCTGACACTCCATACGACACTCGGAGCGCAGTGGAGTTGGCGGTCAACATATTGGCGGAGTTTTATGGGCGAATAAAAAACATGGGTTTTGTATCCACTCACACCCTCCAGCTACGAAACTCATCGCATTTAGACTTGGGTAGTTGCAGCGGCCACTATTTTAAGTGCACGAGGTTTTTAGAGGAGATGCGTTATGTTGATGAAATTTAATGAATTTTTGTTTTTAGAGAGTGTCGACCCTTCTAGGGTTCAACCTCTCAAGATCTGTATAAAATCTATAAATACTTGTTGTCTATGCCACGAGGAAACACGAATTTTATATATGCACACATACATTATCTTGAATTTTTTTGTACACTCTGTTTTGGTGATTAATATCAATGTCATATTGATTTTGTGACTGTGTTTTTCCATTGAATTAGTGCCACGATCTTTTCGGGTGCTCACTAGTGGTATGGCTAACTTGTGCACACCAATATATATTTATATTTTCGTATTTGCCTTTCATAATTCGCTAATTTCGAATTGATTGTTTACATCATATCACTATGTATATCTCTTCTAACTTGCAACTCACTTCCTGGATTGTATATGTATCTTAGAGCATTTGTGGGCATCCATGTTTACTTGTTTATATTTAGATTCCTAATACTTTGATTGCAGGTTGTAATTCATTTGTTTATAAGTTGTTTAACGATGCCACTATGTCTCTTTTCTCTGTTTCATAAGTTGTAAACCACTTTGCAGAGTAGCTATTTAGATAGTGTCCATTTCATTAAGTTGTAATCTTCAAATACTCTCTGTACGTCTTCATAATTTGTTAATCTTGTTTCTAGCATCAACATGGTAAGATAAAAGTTGATTTTGAGTTATGATTTTCAATTATATCCTAGTTCTAATTTCGAGTTATGATTTTCAATGATATCCTAGTTATGATTTTGAGTTATGATTTTTTATTAGTACCAATTATGAGTTTGTAGGTTTGCATGAATTATCAATTATGTACAGAGTATTTTCCAGTATCATTGTGATAGAGAAAGTGATTGATTTTGAATCTCTTTTGCACAATGTTTATAGATCACATGGATTACAAGAACATTTAATGTTGTTTTTATGATGTCAAAGCTTTCTATAGATTGCCTTATCAATACTCTACATTTCTCTGTAGAAGTTAGAATTGAGTTGATTCCACTTGAATTATTATTAGTGATTAGATGCCTGATGTAATTTGCCACCATAGACATAATCATCACATTTGAATACGGTCACAACACTCTTGCTTTCAGTTAGGTAGATTAGTGTAAATATAAGGTTTATTCTCCGCAAGATAAAAGTAATTGTGATTTTTTTCTTTAAGAATAGAGTTCACTTGTAAAGACAATTCTAACTGATTGTTTACTTATTCAGATATTTCTTGTTCATTCAGAAAGTTTCTTACTTAGAGTAAATAGTTCATAGTCCTAGATTTCTTAAAGATCATTAGTTAAAAGTTGTTTTGTATATTTAACATAGAATATGTTGTTTAAATGAATTTTAAAAGTCATCTTCTAAAGTAGAATTGTAAATTGAAAAGAGTATCGATCCCTAGGGTAAACCATCTTTTTAGCTAGTTAATATTATGTTATCTTTTATTTCTATCTTGACTCATACTATGTCGAAACTCTAAGTTTACTTACCCTGGTTGACAATCTAATTGAGGACATTAGTACATATAGTTTACCCATAACTGAGCGCTTAGCTTAAAGGCGTTATTCATAGCTTCGGGACTTCAGGCTCTATGAAATTATCACAACACAACACTCCAATCTCCTCGAGTGGTTACCGACCAAATTTGGTCATAAAGGAGACTTGACCGATAACTACGGGTCTTATCCTATATTTTCAAACAATCCAACTTCTATGGCCAGATCTGACGGTTGGCATGAGTTTCTCCTCCCTCCACAATCTACAATGGAGATTCAATTCAAGACTCCGGACTTTGGGAGTTATGAGACTCCAACACACACTACCTCCTGAAATGTCAAACATCGAACCGACGATCTATGACTCACATCCCTCCAACATCCAATGACTGTGATCAACTTTGGAACTCTAGGATTCAGGAGTTTTCCAACCTCCACTAGCAACTTCTCCTGAATTTCCAAATGTCGAATTCCCGAAGAATTCGGGGATCAATGGTCCACATGTACCTATCAACAAATATCCAATATTGATTACGGGCTTTAGGAATTTGGGGAATTCTTCCTCTTGCACAACAACGACCAAATTCTCCTAAAGTGTCAAATCGCCAAACCACTCGGGGATCTAATGGTTCCCACTTACCCAGTGATCTATGATGTATATTCACTCCGGGACTTCAGGCTTAGAGGCTTCAGACACTTTCAATGACTACCCCCAAATTATTCTGGATAGTCGAAGTGTCAAAGGTCCTTAACAATCGACGGCCCCTGCTTCGCTCTGAGATCTAAGACTGAGATCTGCTTCGGGACTCTGGGCTTCGGGGATTTCTCCTTCTAGAAAAACCAAGACTAATTTCTCTCGTAGTGTCGAATCTCTGAACTATGAGATATATGACTCATGTTCCTTGCACTCAAATCTGATGGCTGGGATATAGTCTCCTTAACAATGCAATCTCCTATTGTCTGGAGTTGATCCAACAGCCCAGATCTTTTCTCACAGCCAATCCAACGACTTTTGTAGCTTCTTCCTCTACGGTAGCTCTAATTCCCTCCAACGAAGGATTTCTCAAGGTTTTCAAAGGCTTGACTGTTATCGGACTAATTGGTAGGTGTGGACACTAACTGATCTCCCTAGATCCACCTAGATCTAGAACAAAACACACCAGAACATGACGCTTTAGATATTGAATTTATTAACTAAAGAGAGATAGGTGACATACCGTTTAAATGTCGCTTCCTCTCGCCATCGCCATCCTAGCTCCGTTCCAATGCTCATACAATGATGAACCTGCAAAAGAACGCAACCAACCCAAGTGATAGTAATAGCATAAACTCAATATAAACCTATTTATGTGATCAAGGAATCATACAATAAAACACAACAAGCTTTATAGGAAAGAATCATATTACTGTATCATATTAAATGTGAAAGAGATATTACAACCATGGCCTTGATGTCGTAAGGTCCCTTCCAACAGTCCTTCGTTCCCCACACACTTTCAATCCAATAATTCTGAGAGCATAGATCTGATGATATTCACAATCTATCATGACAAAGAAAATCTCAAAGCCACTCCAACCAAGCTAATAATTCCATGCCAACAAAAGCTAACAAGCTCAAGAACCAAAGCTAAGCTCAAGCTTAAGAACCCCTTCTCCATGAGAACTCCTCTTCTTTTATAAGTTGAAGAGGATAAGGTGAGGAGGTTAGGATGATCCCACTAAATCATGAAAGCGAGTAAGATCCAAACCATTCGGATGCCACCTCACCATGGAAGTTTCTCCTTCTAGAAGATTCGAGAAAACGCTCGTTTTTCCCACGTGTAAGCATTCTTGCACCCTGCTTATAGTGAAACCTGCGAACTGTTCGCACCCTAGCTATGATGCAGCCTACGAGAATCAGGCATTCTCGCACCCTAATACATAGGCAACCTGCGAACTTCCCTTTTTACAAGGTTTTTTACACAGGAAAATGAAACTTCTTTTCTCAGGGGCCATTGACCCCTCTGAAGGCAACAGATAGGTTTACATCATTAACGATCATAGGGATGATGAAAATAATGTGTAACATTGACCTTTGATCTCTCTTCGTAGGGATGACCCCTTGGCCTCTTGTTGCACTGCACCTCTTGAGCTTGTTGAACACTTCAGATGAAGTATGGGCGCACGCCTTGCACTTCTCTTGTAGTCTGGAACTTTAGAAAGTTCTATGGTGCACACTTGCTCTATCTCTCTTGATATTTCAACTATTTGGACTTCAAAGGGGATTGACCCTTTGTTCTTCAAAGGGGCTCGACCCTTTGTTCTTTAAATAACTACTTGTTCCCTCCTAGAAACCATGCTCTTCCTCCTAAGATTTTGAACACGGTTGGAATGTTATTTCAGTGCTCTCCTGGCACTCTGTGCTCTTCCTCCTGAGATTGGGACTTAAATAAGTCACCTGCGCACTCCTTACGCTAACTCTCCCTTGATATTTTACATTTTTATGAGTGTAGTCGCACTCCTTGCGCTCGCTCTGTGCACTCCTTGCACTATCCCTTTTGAGATTATGACCTATTCTGGTGTGCCCACCTGGCACACTTATCCTAATCTCCTCACTGAGATCTTGCACACTCCTTATGCTAGCTTCTTAGAGTTTTCTAACAACTCTGGTGTGCACTCCTTGCACTAGCCTTGAGATCCCAGAACACTCAGAAATTCACACATATAGGGAATTATATTTATTCCTACAAAGGGAGCATTCATACACTCATGGAATTCACATATGTACAGTAAACATTTAGGAAACACATATAAAACATGCATAGAGATTCACATGCAGGGAAATATGCTTTTCTATTAAATATGAATGTTTTTTACAATGTTTACAAGACTGGACTGCAATAGAGTCTCAGTTCTTCTCTCCTCCCCTCTCTTGAGAGCTATTATATTCTCATGCTCTTCTCTTGAGCTTCTCTCCTCTCTATATTATCATCTACACTATTATTTCAATACTTCGGGATTTTTACCAAAAGATGGGCTTCTCGAGCCTTCCTCACCTACTACATTAAATTACACTTAATTTACATCTAATCTGAATCAGATCTAATATTATTGTCTGTCATAAATTAAAGGGGACTTACATACAACCTGTACAAATACAATGGATCTACTCTCCTCAATCCTTTACAACATTTATTACATTAAATTTGAGATTTAAACTCAAAATGAGAAGGTTGGTGCTTCTCTCTCCTTGGGATCTGCTCCATCCATGTGTGTTGTTGTGTTGATTGTTGATGCATTGTTGAGTATGAGTGATGCTCCTACATAACATAGAGGAGTCTCAACCTAGGTTGATAGGTGGATGATCTTTTGGCATTGATTTGGAATCTTCTCCAAGTCATGATCTCAACCTAGTGTGTGTGAAACCATATGGAACAATGATTCTGCTATATAAACAACTTAGTGTCTACATAAATATATTTAAGTTGCTACAAAATCTATGATTTTGTAGTGACTTATTAAAATTAGTAACTAGTTAAACCAAATTGCATAAGAAAGAATTGAAATATGATTAGAATGAACAATTTACCTTCGATATTCTTCAATATACAAATTCTATAGCTGAGAAGGATAATCATGGGAAAAATGGTAAAATAAAGTGTAAGTTGGTTCATAAGTATAGGTTTTGGAGGGAAGTTTATGATAGGAAAGTGACAAAAAAGTATGATTTGAGGGCCCAACAATTCACATAAAATGAAATATATGAGAAATGAAACATACCCTCAAGCAAAACTTTACCATGCAATCATTGAAGTCTATTCTCTCCAATATGTCCCAACCTTTGATTTCATAACATTATCTTATCTCTAGGTACAATAGTGGTGTTTTATTATTTATTGCTATCATCATGAATAATATAACTACTACACCCATCATTAATATTACTTCATAATATCATCTATAGAATTCCAATTCAAATTCCCCTAATCAATACTATTGCTCCTCAAACCATCTTGCAAGTTTCATTTTCAAATATAGTATGCACACCTGCATCGCTCATATTACTTATGAAAATCAATTTTTAGGCTAGATATGGAATGTGTAGAACCTTAGGGAGAGTTCTAATCCTTCCATATTTCATAAACAAATTGACCCTGCCATGTCCTATGATTTTGGTTGTCAAGTAATCTCCTAAAAACACATCACCTCCATTGTACTTTTATATAATAAAAACACTCAGTGTGAGGAGTCATATGAAATGAATCACCCAAGACAATCAACCATACATCATGATTTGAATGTGTACTTGTCGAGGTCAAGTAAACATCACCTCCTTCCATGAAGTTTTTCATTTCTGTGGAATGGGTATATCAAATCTATTAATTTTAACAACATTCTTAGATCTCAATCTTTCTTATAATGCCCAACCTTACCACATTTCTATAATTTCATTATAGATTGTCTTGGAGATTTAGATTTGGCCCTTGAAGACTTATTTTTCCTATCTTGTCAATGATCTATTACAAATAAAACAACATTGGCCACACAATGCATGGATTTTCTCTAATAACAAGGATGCACTACATCCTTAAACTTTAATGTGGATAGAGTAGTACTACCAATTGCTATAAATAGATCATCCCGAGAGTCTGGAAAATAACATAATAAAGTAATATTCTTATCTTATTCCTCCCTCTTAATATCAAGGAGACAAGCTAACTAACCATATTATTAAAGGATCTTAGATGCTACATCATGGGTTTTTCATTATTCATCCTAATATGACATAGCTTCTTTAGAAGAAATAACTTGCTTACCAGAGAATTTGAGTGAAAAATCATTGAATTAACCCATAGCTTCATTGCACTGTCTTATCTAGAGACATTTAACAACATTGATCTAAGAGGAAAAATTGAATCATATTTCTCATCTTTCTTTCCATCTTTTCACCTTTTATCTACTTGAATATCATCTAGTTGTCTATTGTATGGTGTATTGCAAAGTGGTTTAAATTCTTCCTTTTTTTCTTTGCAATAGGATTAGCCAAGTGGTTAGGAGGGATTTTTTCAATGAGTATTCACTATGTATTAAAGACATTAGATTACTCATATAAGGACAAGTTTACTAGGCCTCCTTCATCCTCTACATATCGATTATTTATGTCCCTTTCATTTTGTTTTTCTTGCTCCTCTTAACATCCCTCTATGTTTTAATCTTATGGGGATATTCATCTCTATTTCCTCTTTTTTATCATGGGTTGGATGAGTTGGGATGTATGAGGTTGGATGATGCTCATTTCTTTATCTATGTGATTTGATTATTTATATTTAACTATTTTACTAGGATTCCTCTACTAAAATTAGGATACTTCACAGTTATTTAATTTTGAAACAAATGTTTGTCCTTGCATATCCACTTATGATGGTGTTTTTCATGATTGAAACAAGTGTTGATTATCTATAAATAAATAATATTTTGTAATTCCTCTTGTAAATGTGTCTTGCCAAATATATTGGGGAGTTGTTTTACTTTCTCTTCTTTTGATCTGAATTTCATACTCTCTTCAAACTTCCTCAAATGATTCCTACGGATAGATCCATATTCATATTTCTTCATTGGGTTGGTATTGTCAATGGTAATATGGAATCTATTTTGTGTATATGCCAAGTGAGCTTATTGGCTATCATATACCCATACATGTGGGTCTATGTCTAAGTCTTCTTATGATGTAACTTAAATATTTGATTCCTCTTAGGTGTTTGATATTTCTTCTTTTCTCATCAATTATATCTATTCCATATAGGGTTGTGTTACTGATGATTCATATTTTTCTATCTCATCAATGTTTGTTTAAATGAGCTTCTTTATTTTTTCCAAAAGGAAAATTACTTTTCTTCTCCCTTTTCTAAATAATAAATGTTCCTTATCTGAATAGATAATGTCTATTTTAGGATATATCCAAGTCCTTCAAAAGAGTATTTTTAGGTAACTAGAGAGGTAGTGGGGAGGGGGCAGAGGACCCATGGTGATAATATTGGAGGCCATTCAATGTAAGGTGGACTAGGTCCACTATAGTATTAAATAAGGCCCACTATGATAGTTATATATAATAAATGTAAGAGGACTTCTTAGAAGGTTCCACTTCTAGAAGTTTCCTCCTTTAGAATATTCATAGGTGGTTGGTAGCACCATATAAAGGTTTCAAGAAATCTGATGAGATAAGTTGAGAAGTATTCTATTTGAAGTTGAAGCTCATTAGGAGGTTTATGTTAGGATATTTAGACACTTAGGAGTTAGTTAAGAACTACTTGGTCTATTGTGTCTTTAGGTAAAAGTGTGTTTTCTAGTGTGTTTCTTTAGTATGCATTAGTATGCATTTGCAGTTAAGAAATTTGACAGTCATGATATGTTCCCGACATAGAGTGATCCGACGGTTCATACTCTCCTCGATCTTAACGGCCATTGATATGTGGCTTAACACTCGATTGGTCCATGATCTCTATTTAAAGAGCATGGAGGGCCATTTGTCGATGATCGATTGTGAGGATCTCTCTTGTAAAATATCTCTGTAATCTTTTTCTTTGCATTAATAAACTGCTCCAAGTGGTCGCATTGGTTGGGGCCGTGGATGTTTCCCTGTAGGGGTTTTACCACGTGAAAACATCAATATGTTGATATTTGATTTGGTTATTTGAGTGGTTACTGAAGGTGTTTGTCCTTTGTTGGAATACCTATGTTGTCGAACATGGTATCAGAGCTTGATTCAAGACCCGCTCCTGTTGTAGATCAAAATCGTGAAGCCGAGTTGCCTCATATCCATTTTTTGTCATTTTCGTACATTTCTGGGATGAGAGGACTGTTCCATTGCATCCGGAGCATTACAGTGAGATCTGGAGGTACAAAGTTTTAATACGCAGTTTTTTAATTTTTTGTAGAGAAGTATTTTGGTTTTGCATTTTTTTATTTTCAGGTTGCTACTCTTTTAGATCTGTGTATGCTCTTTTCCCCGCGCCCTATGCAATCTCGGAAAATCATAAACAAATAGGAAAATGTGCATCTTCTGAGTAAGCTAACCGATATCTAACCCTTGTTGTCATCAAGAAGCGAAATTTTTTTCTTCTATGAAAAGAGTTTTTTTTTAGAATGCTCTCCAAGGCCGTCTTCCACAACAACAACAACAACAACAACACACCCCCAATCCTCCTTCTAAACATTACAATATGTTTTGCTAGACCATTTGGTTAAAATTTGTCTTATTAAGTAAGAGGTCTTCAGTTCAAGTCTCTCTTTTGTTACTTTTTTTGAAAAAGTTCATGCTAAAATTGTAAAGTGTATTTCACTTCAAGTATAAAAGTGAATCACTATAAGTAGCTTTAATATTTTATTTTAGAGTTATTTATTTTGCATACAGCTTTTCTTTGTAAAAGTGAGCCCCACTTCTCTTTATAAAAGTGGGTCACTTCATAAAGCAACTTACACTACCACGTGGTCCCTTGGTTACCATTTATGCCTTTTTTTTAAAAAGGCATAACTCTCACATCTGAAGTTTGTTTTTAGTGTCGTTTTTTTTTTAAACCGCATAACTTTTTGAGCTCTTTCCATTCTGAGCATCAGCTTCATTTTTTAAATCTGTATTATCTACATATTTAATATGGCTTCTACAAGTAATCTCTTACTTACCAACACCAACTACTTCCAATGGAAATCCCATATGGAGGATTTATTAAGAAGTAAAGGCTTGTACCGGATTACCTTGAGAAAGGAAACAACACCCACTAATGCTGATAAGAAAGCCAAATGGGATAATAGGAGTGATGAAGCACATGGATAAATCGGAATGTGCATCTCTCCTAATTTAAGGTTCCACCTTCAATCAATTGATAAACACAAAGAAGCTTGGGAAAAGATTGAATCTGTGTTTGGTAAACATAATATTATTTGAGCACAACAGTTAGAAAAGAAAGTACTAACTTTAATTCCAAGTGATTTTTCTTACATTGAAGATTATCTATCTAAGTTTAAAACACTCAGAACTTTATGTGAAGAATGTAAGATAAAGATAGACGAAGATCGTTGCATCTATATTATTCTTTCTAAGCTAGGTAGTGCATATTCTATGTTTGTATCTACCTTTTATGCCATGCAAGAGGATCTAGGGGTAGCTTATAAAAAACCCAGTCTTGAGAATTTTTGTGATTCTTTGATTAGAGAGAAAGATAAGCTAGTACAACTTGGAGTGATCAGGACTGTAGGTACCTCCAACAAAGCCTTAGTTGTCCATCAGAAAGATAAATACAAGAATCCCAAGAGGCAACATCCTCACCACAACAACAAGCAATATAAGGGTCCCAAACCCACTCAAACAACTTTTTCTCCTAATGGAGACAAAGGAGAAAAATATAAAAATAAGAATACTAACAGACATTGCAACTTTTGTGATAAATATGGTCATGATGAGTCGAAATGTTTCAAGAAGATGGCAGCTTTAGAAGCAACGATGAAGAAGAACAACATTAGTATTGATTCTACTTCTTATTCTTCTTCTCATGGACATGCACTTTCTGCTTCTGGTTTCTCCTTCAATACAAATTCTACTTCTACTTCTACTTCTGATGAGTGGCTTATTGATTCTAGAGAATCCTATCATATGGCTAAGGATAGAGCCATGTTTTCTACTCTAAATGAATGTAACACCAAGAAAATATTTGTTGGTGATGATAGATCTCTTAGTGTTGAAGGATTTGGAACAGTTCAAGTAGAAAATGGTCATTTCAATGATGTATTATGTGTTCCAAGTCTTTCTTGTAAACTTATATCAGTATATCAAATCACTCATTCAGGTGAAGGTAAAACCGTAGAGTTTTCACCTCACCAAGTTGTAATCAAGGATATAAAATATCCTAAGCATGTTCGTGCAACTGGAATTGCTGATGATATTACCAGGTTGTACAAATTTGACAACTTTGGGTCATCATCTTTTTCATCAGTTTTTGTTGCTCATAGCGATGACTTGAGAAAACTTTGGCATGAGCAGTTTGGTCATCAAAACTATCGTTCATTGCAACAACTATGTAATCAAAAAATGGTGACCGGTCTTCCTCTTGTTTCATGCAGAGATGGTGTTTGTGTTGGTTGTGTTCTCGACAAACATCATCGGGACATTTTTGACAAACCTGTCTCTTGGCATGCCTCGGGTCCTTTGCATCTTGTTCACAGTGATTTGTGTGGTCCACTTTCTTCTCCTTCTTTTTATGGGTGCAAGTATTTATTAAATTTCATTGATCACTTTTCCAGATGTACTTGGGTTTACTTCTTAAAACTTAAGAGCGTAGTTTTTGACAAGTTTTTGGCCTACAAGGCCCTTGTAGAAAATCAATCTGGACATCAAATTCAAAGGTTAAGAAAAGATAATGGAGGCGAATATGTGAACAATAATTTTACAAGTTACTTCACTACAGAGGGAATCCAAATGAAACACACGGTTCCATATACACCACAAAAAAATGGTGTTGCTGAGAGAAAGAACCACAGATTAAAAGAAATGGCTAATTGTATGATCCAATCGAAGGGATTAAGTCTAAAGTATTGGGCTCCCATAGTAAATCGCACTCCCACAAAGGCTCTTAAAAATATAACCCCGAAAGAAGCTTGGACTAAAATTAAACCAGATGTAAGCCACTTCCGTGTATTTGGCAGTATAGCATGGACTCACATTTCTGATGAGAAAAGGAAAGCATTGTAGCCTAAAAGTGAGAAATGTATATTTTTTGGTTATTATGAAGATGTCAAAGGTTACATACTTCTTCAATCACATTGTAATGAAATTATTATTAGAAGAGATGTTAAATTTGATGAAAATCTCTTGGCCTGCAAGCCTAATTCGGCATATGTGCCTTCTTTGGCCTACGAGCCTAATTCGGTGGTTGTGTCTTCTTCGGCCTGCGAGCCATCTTCGACGTTTGTGCCTTCTTCTAATCTGGTTTCTTTTTCAGATGATGACAGTGAGGATGAAAATCCACCTCCGCCTACTCACCCTCATCCAAATGATTCCTTTGAACCTGAACCAGTAGCAGCTCCACCGCTTCATAGATGGGTCCATTCAACACGAGAAGCAATTGGTGATCTTGTCAATCATCCTTCATATCAGTGTCTGACAGGTTCACAGTTCTAGCGAGCCTCTTCTCTTTTGGCTCAAGTTTTAGAAACTCATTATCCAGAGACATTTGCAGAAGCTTCAGGTCATCCAGATTGGTATACAAAAATGAATTAAGAGTATCATTCTTTAATGGAAAACGATACTTGGGATCTTGTCCCTCTTCCAAAAGGAAGAAAACTTGTTATATGCAAATGGGTCTACAGAACTAAGTATGAATCAGATGGAAGTGTTGAAAGACACAAGGCTCGGTTAGTATCCAAAGGATTTTCCCAAGTTGAAGGAATTGACTATAATGAAACCTTTTCCCCTATAGAAAAAATGAATTCCATCCACCTTATTCTTTCCCTTGCTGCCTCAAATAAATGGGAGGTCCATCAGATGAATTTTAAATCCACTTTCTTGCACGGAAATTTTAAAGAATAAATCTACATGGAACAACCTCTTGGCTATGTCCAGAATGACTCTAGCCTTGTTTTCACCTCAAGAAATATCTTTATGGTCTCAAGCATTCTCCCCAAGCTTGGTCTGCCAAAATGGACAACTTTCTTATTGCCACTGGATTCTCTAGATGCCATTTTGATCCTAATGTCTATACCAAGAAAGTAGGAAGCCATCTCATAATCCTTGTCCTTTATTTTGATGACCTTATCCTTACTGGTAGTGACTCAAAAATTTTAAACCATGTGAAAACCAGCCTTAAGAAGAAATTTGAAATGGTAGACTTAGGATTTTTGCACTATTTCCTTGGCCTCCAAGTTTTGCAAACCAATGAAGGAATTTTTCTTTCCCAATCTAAGTATGCTTGTGAACTTCTTCGTCGCTTTCACATGAACGATTGTAAACCAATCCCTTCTCCCTTCCAGTTTGGAGTCAAGCTTACTGCCACCTGTACTTCTCCTGAAGTTGATGCCACCCTGTACTATCATTTAGTTGGTAGCCTCTTATACTTGACTCATACCCATCCTGATATTTCCTTTGTTTTTGGTCTTATTGCCCAGTATATGCAAAGGACCCATGAAATCCATTGGAAAGCAGCTAAAAAGATACTTCTCTATGTTCATGGTACAATTCAATTCGGGATACATTACAGTTCAAGGGGGACTCCTTTATTGGTTGGTTTCACTGATTTAGATTGGGCTGACAACCTTGATGATCGAAAGTATACTGCAGGTTATGTTTTAAGCCTTGGTTCATGACCTGTCACTTGGGCCTGTAAGAAACAACAGGCTATTTCACTTTCTTCAATAGAAGCAGAGTACCGAGCTACAGTAAATGTAAGTCAGGAAGCTCTGTGGCTTCGATAGATCCTTTCAGATTTTGGATTCTAGCATCAACATCCGATCAGCCTTTGGTGTGACAATCATAGTGCCATGAAGATCACCAAAGACGCAGTTCAACATCAACATAGCAAACACATCGAGCTACACATGCAATTCATAAGAAAGTTCATTCATGATCAAGTTATTGAAGTGCTCCTTTTCCCTACAGAAGATCAAGTTGCAAACATTTTCACAAATTCTGTTATAGAAGCGAAGTTTTCCAAACTTCAATCTATGTTAGGAGTTCAAGAAGTTGTCATTAAGGGGGGATAGGCTCTAATTCCTCCTTCCTTCTCCTATTGTGTCACTATTTTAAATCCTTCAATCTTATCCCAAGTTGTTCTTAAGGGGGGATGTTAGGATATTTAGACACTTAGGAGTTAGTTAAAATCTACTTGGTCTATTGTGTTGTTAGGTAAAAGTTTGTTTTCTAGTGTGTTTCTTTAGTATGCATTAGTATGCATTTGTAGTTAGGAAATCCGACGGTCACGATATGTTCCCGACATAGAGTGATCCAATGGTTCATACTCTCCTCGATATCAACGGCCATTGATATGTGGCCTAACACCCGATTGGTCCGTGATCTCTATTTAAAGAGCATGGAGGTTCATTTATCGATGATCAATTGTGAGAAACTCTCTTGTAAAATCTCTTTGTAATCTTTTTCTTTGCATTAATAAACTGCTCCAAGTGGTCGCGTTAGCTGGGGGCATGGATGTTTCCCCATAGGGGTTTTACCATGTGAAAACATCGGTGTGTTGATATTTGATCTGGTTATGTGAGTGGTTTTTGAAGGTGTTCGTCCTCTGTTGGAATAACTGTGTTGTTGAACAGTTTCCCTCTCGAAGAGGCAAGTGAACAAGATAGGATCCCTTCCATAATAGGATACATTATATGGTGTTTCCCTACCATAAGGGTTTGATATAATAAAGTGTGGTTTCTTCTATATTTTTCCATATATCTTGTGTGGTTAATGTATTCAGAGATATTTTGTACTTAACAATTGGTATCAAATCACTTTCATTAGAAAAAATTGTGGGAAAATGCTTTTCTATTTTTGTAGTTTCTTTCGGAGAATCCAAAGAGGGCCGCGACATATTGTATGATTTATGTGTATTTCTATGAAAAAATTGTAGAAATTGGTTGTAGATATGATTTCCTCTCAGAAAAACAACCAATTAAAAAAAACCGTCTGAAACAGAGTCTGGGAAGTAAAGTTATTGAAATTTTAAAATATGTTATTTTCAGGGTTTTTTCCGCGGACGACCGAGAGATTTTTCTAATTTATGTAGAACCCGAGGAATAATTTTTCCAAATAAATTACATATATTATTTCCTCTCACAATTTCACCCAAATTAAAAAAAAAAATTCATTTGAATTGGAGTTACAGAAGTGAAGATATCGTTGATTTAAAATCAACCATTTTTAGGGTTTTTTTGTGATGGCTACAGGACTATAGAGTCCATAACTTTTCACAAGGTGCTCAGATTTCTTTTGGTATATTCTATGTGGTGTTTCCAATGGATATTCACTCTCAAACCCTCACGTAAATTCTATAGATGATTGAAGCATTCAAAGCCCAAATGTATGACACATTGCATAACTTTTCAAATGGCCTCAGGGATAGTTTTCATAGTATTCAAGATTCCTTGGCTAGCATACAGGATAGATATCTCATGGAGGACATCAGGGATGAATATAATTAATAAGTATATGCTTGGTATGATTTTGAGGCTGATTTTGATGATTGGTATATGGATAGTTGTCATTCTGGGATGAAAACCACTTTTATATTTTATTTGATGACTCTACTCCACCTTTTGTAGAGAACGTAAATGTAACAAATCAGAAGCCAGTTATGATTACCAGTGTCCATCCTACATATTCTACAGTGGTATTATTCCTTCTAGATTCAACTACAACCCTTTCCCACTATGTGGATGGATCTTCTTATTTGGATCCACATGACATGTGTCAATCTTTGGAGCATCATTTTCAGTTGGTTATTGGGTTCAGATATATTTTGCATGGAGTTCACATGAGCACTTGGACATGGGACCCTAGTTTACAATGGCAATTGGACTACTTCAGCATGGTGGCTTTAATTTCTCCATTAGAGCTTGGTTCTTTAGTCTACTTCAACATTATGGTCAACACTTATCCATGGGACGTTGGTATATGGTTGTACACTCTCATAACAAGCATTGAGGACAACACTTTCATAAGGGGGATGGAATGTTAGGTAGCTATAGAGGTAGTGGGGGGACCAGAGGGCCCATAATGATAATAGTGGAGGTCATTCAATGTAAGGTGGAATAGGTCCACTATAGTATTAAATAAGGCCCAAAATGGTAGTTAGATATAATAAATGTAAGAGGACTTCTTAGAAGGTTCCTCTTCTAGAATGTTCATAGGTGGTTGGTAGCACTATATAAAGGGGTTCAAACAATGTAATGAGATAAGTTGAGAAGTATTCTATTTGGATTTGAAGCTCATAAGGAGGTTTCCCCCTCGAAGGGGCAAGTGAACAGGAGATAATCTTTTCCATAATAGGATCCATTGTGTGGTGTTTCCCTACCATAATGGTTTGATATAATAAAGTGTGGTTTCTTCTATATTGTTCCATATATCTTGTGTGGTTAATGTATTCAGATATCTTTGGTACTTAACAAGTACATTGTGGGATTCCTTTTCTAATTTTAATACTTCAACTATTGTCCATGTATTAATATCATATAAATCCATTTTTACTATTGTTATCTTAAGCAATAACATGTGTGCTAATACAATGATCAACTACCCTTATCAAATGTATTGTGTATCCTATAAAACGTAAATTTAGTAAACTTCCTTTAAGTCCCCTTCAACCTTTTGTAAATCACTTGATTTTTCATCATGTCCTTATTTTTGCAGTTGTCCTCTTCCTTTATATTTTTTTTTTATTTTTTCCTCCAACTTTCATATTCAATGATCATTCTCTCATTTTTATTTATTTCATCTTTTACTAGTCATATATTCACCCTCCATGTATATTATTCACTTCACTACATACTTATATCTATTTAGGTTTTTTATTTTGATCTCTTCTTCCAAAAATGGTTTTAAAAGAAATAGGTTCCCATCACTATTTGTATATCCATCAAACAATAATATTTCTCCTTGATTGGAAACTATATTATTAGTTCTCTCCAATCTATTTTTTTGTCTAGTTCTTCGAGACTCCTTAAAGGATTCTTATCCTCCAACATGTTGAGTTTCTTGCCACTATTATTCCCCATCTTATTCATGGTTTTCCTCCCTCCATCCCTTGGTCATGTATCCATGACCTAACTCCAAGTTTGTAATGAAATTTTACCAGATACTTGTTTCCTCCATGGGAAGAACCTTATTTATTCTTAAGTATAATTGCTCCTAAAACTCTTATTAGAGTTCAGTTATCAGGGTACATGATCTTGATAACTATTGGTATGCTTCTCCTTGTCACAAAAAGGATTGGAAATTCGATGGAATGCCACCCAAATGTTGGCAACTAACTAGGCACAACCTCTGAAATCCCTGATATGTTTGTTGGAAAATTTATTAATACTACCACATCATCACTAAATATATTTATAAATAATTATCAAAATTTAATATCAAGCATACCAGTGACAAATTTTGCATAATAACATAACATATCACATGAAATGACTATAACACAACACAATTATAGTGGGAAAAACCTCAAGATGGCGGTAAGAAGGGGAGATCCACTCTTTAATAAATATTAAAAGTGTTTGTCTCACTTAACCCCTTACATTTTTTGATAGGAGTGTATTCCTCCTGCAACCACCTTACATAAGATTCAAAATTTTATTTGCAGATTACTATACTACATTTATCAATTTTCATCTTAAATTATTGTTTCCCTTCTGCATTTCTATTTTACATCTTTTATTTATGTATCAATTGCTTTTGCTAGTCATTTCGATGACTAGGCCATCGCTAGTGAGGGTTATGCCCCCATATTTCTTATGTTGATCCTTAGTTAAAAGCTTCTTGTCCATAGCTAGGAGATTTTACCCTCAACCTTTACATGTGTATGTTATCACGAGGATACGTACAAATTACATGTTATATTGTGAATAAGTCTTATCCAATCCTTTTTTTAATCAAGAAATCATCTTTTCTTAAAAGTTTAGGCTTCATTAATGTAATGTTTCACTATATTCTTTGAATGAATTATAAGTGCAATCCCTTATTTACCTTCTAACTTTATTTAACTAATATTTCTCTACCTTGTTTTATTTTCTAGTATAAAATATTAAACATTTTTATTTTAAACTTTCTTTTAAATACTTAATAAATCTTAACTCTAGGTTTATCAAGCAAAATCTTAACTCTAGGTTTATCAAGCAATAAAAAATTTCTTTTAAAGTGTAAAATTTGAGGAAATGTTTGCACCATAATAAATTTGGTCCCTTTTAGTGCTTCATAAATTCAAAATTAAAATGAATTTATACTAATTAATATTCATACCTAAAAACTTTAAACTATTTTAATATCAATATAAAATTTGTATTTATATTTTCTTAAAATT
>ML804918.1:91608-109274 GCA_009831015.1 Picea engelmannii | reverse complement strand
TGATCCGACGGTTCATACTCTCCTCAATCTTAACGACCATTGATCCATGGCTTAACACCCGATTGGTCCATGATCTCTATTTAAAGAGCATGGAGGGTCATTTGCTGATGATCGATTGTGAGAAACTCTCTTGTAAAATCTCTTTGTAATCTTTTTATTTGCATTAATAAAATGCTCCAAGTGGTTGCGTTGGCTGGGGCCGTGGATGTTTCCCCGTAGGGGTTTTACCACGTGAAAACATCGGTGTGTTGATATTTGATCGGGTTATGTGAGTAGTTACTGAAGGTGTTCGTCCTATGTTGGAATACCTGTGTTGTTGAACATAAAACTGAGAAAACCAAACCAAACAAAATACAACAACAATCACACGATTAACACAATGATTTATGTGGAAGCCCAATGCGGGAAAAAACCACGAGAAATGATAATCGATATTCTTATTATTCAAGGGATAATTACAATAGCCAACATATGAATACAACCATCCTCTCCTCACACACACACTGTACTCCACAATATTATGTCTTTCTCACACACTCTTCTACACATTTCACTCTCACCTCTATGGGTTTGCTTGTATATATATCATCTCTTAAACAATGAGACTAACTGATTATAATTAGATCCACCAGTTACACAATCTGTTCACAAAAGAGTGCATGAATGCACATTCCTAATATAGTGTTGGATTTTCTTCACACACACCTAGGATTTATTTTTTCTAAGGTTTTTATTTGTTTATTAGTCATAATTAGTCATTATCTAGTCTCCTATATTTTAGGAGAGAGTATTCTCTTTCAGTTCACACTTCAGTTTGACTAGTTGAGTTGAGTTTAGATGTTGCATTGGAATCATCACCATGCAACATTGGGATCATCACCATGTTAATTTGACCTTGCCTTGGTATCATCACTAGAGTGGTGCATTAGCCTTGATTCCTTGAGTTAACTCCTCACTACTTTCTGTTTAGTAAGTTAACTGAAGACTAGTTGACTAGTTAACTCAACTAGGTGGCAGTTCACTCCCGTAACTGTCTGAGAGACTAGAATAGGTGGCAATTCACTCCTGTAAATGCTGGTGTGTGTCTAGATCACTCTATACCACCACTATGGTGATTTGGTTCACCTCAATTCAAACTCATTGAGTTATACAGAGTATATCATGTGTAAATTATTCATTATTCACAACGGTTAATGATAATTCTTCCATTCTTTCTCTCCTTCTTCTTCCTTTTCCAATTCTCTCTACAAATGTGTGTATTATTGTTTATCTAGATCTATTCTATGAAGGTTCAACACATTTACATGGTATCAGAGACGACGAACTACTAAGCAATAGCTACACCAAATTTTCTGCAAGTACAAAAGATTGAAGACAACGGAAAGATGGAATTCCAAAAAGAATTCATTCTTACACCTTACAACTATTTTGCATGGAAGGGGAAAATATCCATACATCTTCGATCCAGAGGGCTGTATAGGTTAACCATGAATATAGATACAGAGCCAACATCAGCTATAGAAAAATCCAAGTACTTAAATCACATGGATGAGGCACTCGGAACAATTTGTAGTCTTATTTCTCCCGATCTCCTTTTTCATATATCTTTCTGTAAGACTCCCAATGAAGCCTGGACCATCTTGGAAGGGATATTTGGCAAACATGATGAGATGAAGGGACACATGATGGAGGTGGAGTTGCTCACATTGGATCCAAAAAGCTTCGAGAATATCCAAGATTTCTTTACAAAATTCAAGGATTTACTGTCGCAACTCAAAGCTTGCGGGGTTGATAAATCGAAGGAGGAGAAACAAATGGTCTCACCATTATCTCCAAGCTTGGTCCTAAATTCTCAGTATTCGTATCTACATTCCATACTTTCAGATTCACCTCTGGAGCCACCTGGAAGATGCCTTCTCTTGAGGACTTTATCGAATCCTTGACACAAGAGCAAACCAAGCTCATCAACATGGGTGCAATCAAAAACCCAAGGGCGCATGCACTTACTGTGCATGATGGTAACCACAAATATCAGAAATCTAAAGATAAATATAAGCGGAAATATCACACACATACGAAGAAGGAAGGGTACACAAAACCCTTCACCGATGCCTCCAAATCCAAAGGAGAAAAGGAGAGAAATGCACATACTGTCACAAAGGATTCCATTCGGAATCCGCATGCATGAAAAAACATATAGATATGATGTCTCAGATAATTCAGAAAAAAACCTTCGAGATCGCATCCCCGAGGGTGCAAAGAAGAAGAAGCCATAAGATCTGAATTCCAGGAAAGGCAATTCTAGCCATGCCTTGATTGCCATCAACTCCTCTCCCGATGCTTGGATCATAGAATCAGGAGAATCACATCACATGGCTACCTCAGAAGCAGTATATTCTTCGTTGGATGCATGCAAAGGTCTTCCTATTTTGATGGGGGACAACTCTTCTTTCGAAGTCACCGACAAAGAAAGGATTGAGCTCACCAACAGAAGCTTCGAGAACGTGTTGCATGTTCCCAAGCTTTCTATCAACCTTCTCTCTGTGTATCAGATGACGAATTTCGTCACTAGAAATAAATTCATCTTCACAACAAATTCCGTGGACATATATGACATGCAAACCAACTCCAAGGTTGCTACCGGTGAGGTAAATCATCAGTCTAGATTGTATACATTTTCTGAATTCATTGAACCTGATTCTTCTTTATTGCTTACTAATGCCGATGAAAGTAGTAGGATATGGCACGAAAGGTTTAGACATTTGAATTTTAGATACATATATCAACTTAGCAAGCACAAATTAGTTGATGGTCTACTAGACATCCATTTGTCCAAGGGAGTATGTGAGGGATGTGTTCTCGGAAAACACCCTCAAGAGAAATTCGACAAGGGAAAGTCTCAGCGAGATTCCACACCTTTAGATTTGATCCACAGTGACCTCATGGGTCCTTTTCCGCATCCATCAATCATAAAATCAAGGTTTGTTCTCTTTTTTGTTGACGATTTCTCACGTTTTACTTGGATCTACTTTCTTAGGAAAAAATACGAGGTCTCTCAACACCTCAAAGATTTCAAAGCCTTGGTTGAGACACAGTCCGGAAAGAAGATCAAAGTCCTCCAAACTGATAACGGGGGAGAGTATGTGAATCATGAGATCCAAAATATTTTCCATGAGGTAGTGATTCAGTTGCAGCATGCAGTTCCCTACACTCCGCAACAAAACGAAGTTGTTGAGCGGGAAAACCGATCTCTAAAGGAGATGGCATCTTGCATGTTGCATGCAAAGTCATTACCACAGATACTATGGGCCAAAGCACTTAACTGTGCAACATATATCCAAAATAGATCTCCCCATAGATCTGTCAAGGATAAGACCCCCTACGAGGCTTGGAGCGGCCTCAAACCGGAAGTGACCCACTTTCATATTTTTGGTTCACGTGCATGGGCCAAGATTCCCTCTGAAAAGAGGAAGGCACTTGATCCGCAGAGCACTGAGTGAATTTTTGTTGGATACCCTAACGGTGTGAAGGGATATAGGCTTATTGATCTTTCCTCAGACTGGATCATCATTGAGCACAGTGTCCAATTCGAGGAAAGTGTCTCGCATGTACCTAAGCAACCGCATCCAGACACCTTTACTCTTCCACCTATCCAAGATGATGAGCATGCACATGCTGACTCTTCTTCAGATGAGACTTATGATTCAGAGGACTCAAAGGATTCAGATTTAGATTCAGAGTTAGTACAGTCAGATGCAAGGTCAGAGCATCCAGATGCAGTTGCAGAGCCAGAGCAGAGGCCCAAGTGGGCATAGACTACTCTTCAGGATGCAGGGGATCTTGTAGGTGATCCAACCGATACTAGGAGGACTCGATCTGATTTCGAGGAGCCTCCTATTGCACTCAATGCCACTGAACCATTGCCTTCCAAGAATATTTTCTTGGTTCAGTCTTCAGATCCACAGTCTTATGGCGAGGCTGCTGGAAATCCCTTTTGGGAATCCACCATGCAGGAGGAGTACAACTCCCTCCTCGAGAACCAGACTTGGGATCTTGTTCCCCTTCCTTCTGGGAGGAAACTTTTCAGATGCAGATGGGTCTACAGGACCAAGAGCGCAACGGATGGACATATCAACAGATACAAAGCCAGGCTTGTTGCTAAAGGCTTTCAGTAGGTTCATGGTATTGACTATGATGAGACCTTCGTTCCAGTAGCGCAGATGGATTCCATTCGATTGGCCCTTTCCATTGTGGAAGCCAAGGGATGGGAAGTCCATTAGATGGGCATGAAGAATCCATTTCTTCACAGTGATTTCTCTGAGGATATCTACATGGAGCAGCCCAGGGATTTATGCAGGACTCATCTTTGGTCTATCGAATGAAGAAGTCACTTTATGGCCTCAAGCAGGCTCCGAGAGCATGGTATGCCAAGATGGAATCCTACCTATTGTCAAAAAACTTTGTACATTATAAATCAGACCTGAATGCATACATGCTCAGGACAACTAATTCACTTCTACTTTTAGTTATGTATATCGATGATTTGTTGATCACCGGTTTCTCGACTTCAGCGATTGCTGCAGTCAAGAGGATTCTACATGATAGGTTTTTTATGACGGACATGGGTCCGCTACACTTCTTCCTTGGACTTGAGATCATTCAGGATGCATCCGGCATCAAAATATTTCAAGCCAAGTATGCACGAGATCTCCTTGAGAGATTTCACATGATAGACTGCAAGTTTGCTCTGACTCCTTTCCTATCAGGAGTCAAACTTGAGGATGGTGGGGAGACTCCACTGGTTGAAAGCACACTGTACAAACAACTAGTGGGGAGCTTGTTGTATCTCACACACTCCAGACCATACCTCTCATATGCAGTTGGTGCAGTTTCCAGGTTCATGTAGGAGCCGCATGAGCTACATTGGAAAGATGCAAAGCGTATCCTTCAATATATACAAGGCACCATCACCTTTGGGATTCATTATGAAGAAAAATCTACATTAGATCTCATTGGGTTTACTGATTCCGACTGGGCTGGTGATAGCATTTATCACAAGTCCACATCTAGTTACTCACTCAGTCTTGGTTCCGGGCATATCTGTTGGTCGAGCAAGAAGCAAGCTGCCATTGCTCTATCTTCAGCTGAGGCAGAGTATAGAGGGGTTGTTAACATAAAAATTCAGGCTATGTGGCTACAACATTTTCTCACTGAGTTGGGCATTCAATTTCATCGGTCGATTGTCATATGGTGTGACAACCAGAGCACTCTGAAGTTCTGTAGAGATCTAGTTAAGAGGCAGTAGATGAAGCACATCGAGATCCACATGCACTACATCTGGGACTTATTCCATGAGGGGATCATCGAATTACAGTTCTGTCCTTTAGCAGAACAGATGACAAACATTTTCATCAAGACCTTCATTGAGCAGAAATTCCATTCTCTGCGAGGTCGTCTTGGAGTGAAGGACACAGTTTCCTAGCAATTGTAGTTCTTCTTTTTACATACATTGTACCTTGAAGGGGGGTTTTTCCCATGAGGCTTTCCCTCTTTCCTCACTTTATTTTCAGTGTATCTTTTGTACTTGGGTACCTAACATGGCCTTGTTGTCGGGACCCAATCTTTATTTTCACCATAGTGATGTTTAGGGGGGGTGTTGGAGTTACTTCACACACACCTAGGATTTATTTTTCCTAAGGTTTTTATTTGTTTATTAGTCATAATTAGTCATTAACCAGTCTCCTATATTTTAGGAGAGAATATTCTCTTTCAGTTCACACTTCAGTTTGACTAGTTGAGTTGAGTTTAGATGTTGCATTGGGATCATCACCATGCAACATTGGGATCATCACCATGCTAATTCGACCTTGCCTTGGTATCATCACCAGAGTGGTGCTTTAGCCTTTATTCCTTGAGTTAACTCCTCACTACTTTCTGTTTAGTCAGTTGACTGAAGACTAGTTGACTAGTTAACTCAACTAGGTGGCAATTCACTCCCGTAACTGCCTGAGAGAATAGAATAGGTGGCAATTCACTCCCGCAACTACTGGTGTGTGTCCAGATCACTCTAGACCACCACTATGGTGACTTGGTTCACCTCAAGTCGAACTCATTGAGTTATACAGAGTATATCATGTGTAAATTATTCATTATTCACAACGTTTAATGAGAATTCTTCCATTCTTTCTCTCCTTCTTCTTCCTTTTCCAATTCTCTCTACAAATGTGTGTATTATTGTTTAGCTAGATCTATTTTGTGCAGGTTCAACACATTTACATATAGTTGCATGCATGTGCATGTGACCACATGGGAAATTTGTTGGCATGTTTCCAACATGTAGGAGTAGACCCAAACTAAATGGAAACAGTCCTGGAATTTTGTAATTGTCACAAATCAGTAGTTACTGTGATGAAGCGTGTCCCAAATAAAAGGGAGTAGAAAACACGTGTAACTGCAAAATTTGAAGAAGAAAAGGCCAGTCAATAGTAGTTAACAACCCCAACACTCGAAGTCTGCAACCAGTTATCAAACGTCCTGACTCCTCCAACCATCCTGACTCCTCCATTAATAAGGATGTCCTAATTACACAAAACTGTTGAATTAAGAAATACTCATATTCATTTTCTATTATGGTAATATGTGAAACTTAGTTAGAGATTTCAAATCTTGTAGAAAAATTCTCTCCATTGGCTAGAATCCATCAATACATAAAGTGAGAGTTTCCATTGATCTTCAACTCAGATCAAATTTTTGATTATCTTGGTCAATTTAGAATTGGGAAAAACCCCAAAGGACATTGTTCCACCATGCATGGACCCTGGATCATGGTAGAACTCTGCTCATGCTTGAGATTTTGTTGGATTTTTATTAGATTTATGGTCAAAAAGAAAGTCTCTTTTCTACAAGATTAGCCTACTCCAACTTGATATCCTAGGTTGTAGTCACATCTTTCCATCTTCCCACAAGACCTCATCCATATCCTTCCAATCTAGGAAGGGTCAAGATCAATAAACATCCAATACAAGTGATCAATTATACAACATTACTTTTGCCAATGAGCACTTCATTACCATGGATTAAAGGTGGAGTGTAATTCATAAATGCACACACATGGAAAATCTAGAGGGAAAGATGATATCAACATAGCCACAAGTTATTGGCACATAGTTTCATGTGTACCAAGAAGTTTCCATCCTTTGCACCAACCTCCTCTATCCAATCCACTTTAGCACCCTCTAGGGGTGTCCACTGGCCCAAGACTAGGGTACGTAGTGCCCCCCATGGGATCTAAGGGGTGATTCCCTTAACGAGAGTAAGCTAATCTTGTAGAAAAGGGATCCTCGTTTTGGTCAGGAATTTCATAAGAATCACATAGAAATGTCAGGCATGATCAAAATTTCACCATGATCCAAGTTCCTTGCATGATGAAAAGGTTCCCTTGAGAAGTTTGGTCAATTTTGAATTGAACCAGATCATCGAAAATTTTATCATAGTCAAGGATCAATGGGAACATTGACTTATTGTATTTCCATATTTCAATGACTAGAGGTATGCCTCTACAAGATTAGATGGCTCTTCCTAGCGACCTCTTTTCATTGCTGGTGGGATGGGTCACAAGGGATGAGGGGCTAGTGTTGTTGTGCTTGTAAGACTTCTACAACATTTGATGCATTGGATTTTTGTTGCGTCTATGCAGTTCCAACTTGCACACTTCCACAATGTATTTGCAACCTATACACACATTCTTCAACGTGTTTTGCACGTATCCTCAAAATGTGGGATGCAAATTACTGCTAGGATTATTAAGGAATCTCAACCAATGCACCTACAACACATGCAAACTACACCAAAACACTTGTACCAATAATAACATGTGGCATGTCAGGAAGATGAATAATAGCTCTACCTTTAGTGATAATACTGAAGCACCTTCAACAATTAAACATAGACTTTTGTAAATAAAATGTAATTTTATATATACAATGTACTATTCGAAGGATAAGATAGTAGCACAACATATATTTTTTTCACACTCACACTCACAAAACAATGTACAAATCATTTCATAGTAATACAAAAATTGTTTCAATGTCATTTTCTTTGGCTATATTTCATTTGCTATTTTACTTCATTTTTGTTCGTTCCTCCACAACTACAACTTATCCAATGCCTCAATGTTTAAGTTGTCCTTTGATTTGCATCATGGAATGAGTTCATAAGAAGGTTGACACAATAAGTCGATGAAATTGAAATTGTACATATGTTATATAAGCTTCATTAAATGTCAACTAAAATAAAGTAGTAAAGTACAAAACAATGAGAATAAAATGCTAAAGAAGAGAGAAATATTGTATAGTAGGTCATCTCAAGTATAAATCTAAGAGCTCAAATTTGCTTGCACAAAGCTAGAATCTAGAATACAGTTGTTGATAACAAGTCATTAAATTTTCTCCCATTTCTATTGATCCAAGGGAAAAACTCTTTGTGAAGCTAAAGAGGTTAAAATAGGAAGAAAAATTGATATCCTTTATGAGTAAGAACGAAACCCATAGTAGCTTGTTGTGGGTCATGAAGTTGAAGAATTAGTGCATGAATGTATTGCTTCGATGTTTTTCTTTTGAAGTGAAACATAATAATTTGGAAGTTGATGTGAACTACACAAAGTTTTACATGTTATAATGATCTCAATTTGCTCATTATATTATTTGTCATCTATATTGATACTTTTAGAGTGGGAAAAATTGGAGGAATTATCTTGTAGGTGTCGTCCCTCGAGATGTTCCAGGATTTCAATGGAGATATGCAGAGGCATCCCATGGGATAAGACTCGAAGTGAGCCTTAAATCCACGCTGATAAAAAACAAATTATGCAAACTTTTGGATAAGTTTCTCTCTCTCTCTCTCTCTCTCTCTCTCTCTCTCTCTCTCTCTCTTATAAAAGTCTTGTTCTTCAAACAATACCAGAACCAATATCAAAACATTCAATGTCAATGGGCATGTGTCCATGAGTGCTTCAGACAATTTGAGTTTAATTTTGAGAAGGGGAAGATTCAGAAGAAATACAAAATAGAAATGTGAGACAACTTTAAGGTGAATCTCACAACCTATGGAAAGAATAATGTGCTAAGCAATTAAGAATTCTGCAGTTCTAACAGTTGTACCATATCATTAATCCATGCATCAAACAATAAACATTTTCATATATTTATATCCATGGAGGTACCCTCTACACATCATGAAATACAAGAAAAAATGACATGAAGTGGTCATACATTCTGAGGAAATTACTTCAATATCATAAGCTAAACAACACACAATTACACTGTACATGTTATGAAATTTGTTGCTCGAGATTTTATTAATGGGGATCTGATACAAGAAGCCATGAGATGAGAGGGATGGATTTTACAAGAGCACATACACGGAAAAGAAGAACATACTAAAGCATAACACAGGGGATGAATCTCTTAAATCCTACAACCTTTAAAATTGGTCTTTGTCTAAGGAAATTTTGATCAAACAACTCGGGTATAAGATACTCTTAAATTCCCTAAAGTGATGACCCTAAAAATGAGTTCCTTCCGTTGATTTATAGTTTCTTATTCTTGAGGGGAAAACCACTCGCTTGGACCAATACTTCTTCTTGAAAATTGATAATGGCTTGTCATAATATTGATACCGTGTCTGGTTTTCTAATCGTTCCCAACTTTCCAATTGATTTTACCATATTTTACTGGGAAGGAACCAATTTCTACTGCTAGACGAGCCTTGTTGATACTGTTGTTAGGTGTGTTCTCCTTGTCTAATTGAGCCTTTATTCGAATATTTTTGAGCGGCTCAATTGATTCCCATTTTTTCATCTTGAACCTTTTTTCTCAGTTGTCGAGATGATAAGCTAAACGTTTCCTTCCAGCTTGCAACACCCAATAACATAGGAAACAATTTACCAATCCCTTTAATCCTCTACTTCAAGATTCTCCAATGCACATATTGGATTGGCCATTGCGCTTTAGGGTAGATTCCCGAATTCCCTTTTGTCCTCAAGGTCAGGTTAATGATACCAGAGAAGGACATTCGTTTATTAACGAAATGTAGAAAACATTTTCCCAACATCTGTAGCCAACATGGTTCAGAGTACACTCTTGGACAGAGGTTAGACATAGGTGGGTTGTCATTTGAAATACCTCACATATGATAAACTCACCTTTAGGGACCAGATTACTCATTGATTGGTGGATCATGTTTTTGAGTTTCTCCCTTATAAGATCTTGACCTGTGTTTGCGCAGACAATTAATGAGAGACAACGATTTGATATGCTTAGTGTGATCTATGAATATCCTTGGCTTGCATGAATGCACATGTCGAGGTGATGATTACTATCCCATGTCAGGTTATAGGCAGGGGTATGATGATGGGTGAAGGATGGAAAACGTGATGCTATATATCCTTTTATATGTCACATATTTCCAACTAATTTGGCAGGTTGTTAGTGAATCCTCCTACTCACCTGAAACATTCTCCCTCATGCCCCTGTTTGAGTACACACATCATTTTCCCTATGGTTCGGAGCCTTTTGAAGTTTGATAAAAACATGTGAATTTTGGATGACATCATGCTGACGTTAGCATGGATCCATGGAAACGTGGTTGCTTGGAATTGGTCCATGTAGGCATTGAAGTGTCCTCTAGGACTCGACATATGTATGGGTAGGTTTAATATGACAACCAGAAAATTTGGTGAGCCTTCTCATCACACGTGGCGATGTTTGATAGGCTAAAAAATATGTGTTATTGAATTTTCATCTCTCTATCAACTTCCTTGGCATCCAGGTGGACTGTTATGTTGGCTCCAGGTGGCATTGAGCGAATGGTTGGATATGAAATGAGCTAGCGAATGTGCGACCTGGTAAGACTGGAATACCATTATTGTGACCCTAGGGAACTATTTTTTCTTTTCCATATCTTACCATGCGATATAATTAAATATTTTCCACATATCTCTTTAAAACCGTTTTCGCGCCCTAATGTTGCGTTGACTCCCAGACTCCTTTTCGATGCGACATGCACCCTTGACGTCGATCATGCTCGCTTGTAGTCGTCTGATGATCAATATCTCACCTTCACCCACACTTATAATTTAAGCCTTGGTTAAATGATATGGTTCTATTTAGACATGATAAGAACCTTTATGCTCTCGAAAAGCGCCCGAGTACTTGAAATTTAGCCTCAGGCCCTTAGGGCTAGATTTTTCTTTGCAAAAATTCTTGGGCTTCTGATTGTGTGCTTTACCTCTCTAATCCTTGAGCTCTGTAAGTTCCATTTTGGCCTCTTGATTATAACTTTTGGCCCCTTTAATATTGATCAATGTGTAGACTAATGACTATATGATATCCAATACTAATAGTAGGGCCATTTTAGTGGCAGGTCCTAGTTTGAAAAATTGGGATCCAGAACCTTCCAGATCCATTTTGAGGCATCGAATGAAATTTTTTTGGGTCAAAACTTTCCCAACATAGCTTGAAACCTGTGACACTATTCTACACATCGAGACCTTTCCAATGGTGCAAAAATCAAGTCATTCAGAGCTCGTATGCAAAATGTATGCCTCTTGCGAGTCGACCCACTGTGTTGACCACCATGATATGAGAGGATTCCATGTCGACCCCTTTTACTCACACATATGGGGATATCCACGTATGTAATTTCAAAAATATTCTAGAATTTGAAAAACCCTATCACATTTGAGGATTGATGAAGTAAAAAACCTACCCCTAGATGGCTATCGGGCTATGTTAAATATCGGGCCACTAGGAGGAGAAGGGGTTTCATTCTATGTTATTGTATTTTGTTCCATAGCAGAGTAGAAAAATTGGGAGTGGGAAATTAGAGAGGATAAATGAGGGGGTTAATGTTTTGTATTATCCTAACAGGTCACAAGTCTCAAGTAACTCCATAGAGAGTTCCTTCTCCTTTGTCCTTGCGTTATTTCCATACTAGAGAAAAGAGAGAAGAGCAACCTCACCTTGTACATGAGTTTTCTCCCGTAAGGATTTCCCATAACAAATCCTTTTGTTATTTTGTGTATGGTGTGTGGTTTTATTTGATTGTTCTCTATTTCCTACATTTTATCTATTTCATGCATAAGAAGAGAATTAGTAACTAAAATTTATGGAAATCTAAAGGAATTTAACCTTCATAGGTAGATTTTGGTTTTATTTATCATATTTGTTGTGATGAACTATTCCAATGGAATATCCATGACAATTTATAGATCATATAAGGAGTGGATAGATTTTATTTTCTTTGTAGTTGATAGGTGCAAATGCAAGGTATTAAATGAATTCTTTGTCCAAAGTAAGGTAGGATAATCAATGATATGGAATGTTCCTTGATAATATAAGCGCTCCTCCTTGCTTAAGTGTGGAATTCAGGGGTGAGAAATCCCCTCAAGATATTTGGAAAAGTATTAATGGAGTAACAAGTTGGGAGACCATCCCCAAATGGATGAAAGGAGATTTATCCATTTAAGGCGAAAGGAACTAAAATGGTAGTGTGGAGACATATTTTAGGTGATATCCCAATACTAAAGAATCACTATGAAGTGGCTCTGGAATAGTTTATTGTTTCAACTTTCTTGATAACTTGTGAAATATCCAAAGATGAACTATTATGAGAAACCATTAGCACTAGAAAGGCCTGCAATTGATATTTTTGTAATTGCATTTGATGATGAAATTTCTCAGGTTACATTTGCAATATTATTACTCTAGAGAAGTATATTCAATGGAAACAAAATTCATGAGTGTAGGGTTTTGATTAGGGACAAATGAAATATGTTTAGTAGTTAACGATGTAGTTACCAGTGGAGTGTTTCCCATTGAACGAGTAGGTATTATTTCTCATCAAAGCATTAAAAATGTCAAAGTAGTTTGTAGATTTGGAACCATCATTGTAACCCATTGTAGTTCAAGCATTTGTTTAAATTGATACTGCAAGGAGAACACCTTTTTGCATAGGTTTTTACTGGACCTCCCTGAAAAATATATCCCTTCTCTATTTATAGCAGAGGTTGTTAGTGGAGGTGGGTGACTGAAGCTTTTAGGAGAGGTTTTTTAATGAGTGTGACTTTAAGGTACATATGCACCAATGCACACATAAGCAATAACATGTTGGTGCTTAAATGTTCAAAATCATAGTCATAAGTTATAATAAAAATAACAAGCACTAATCAAAGTGCACCAGTGTCGTTGAACATTACACCATGGTGCATATCACTTTTTTCAGGGGCAAAGTTGTAGGGTAAATAAATAAAAAAATACCAAACCAATTTTTATTGTTACACTTCATCCAGTGCTTCCAAACTCTCAAGAAAGCATTGGTGTTCACCCTCCTTTGAAACACACCCTGTTTCTAGTGCTCTATAGCAAGTTGGATAGCTCCATTGTTAGAATCCACACATTTACAAATTTTAGAAATTACCATGAATTTTCATGTCCTCTCAACGATGGAACCATGTCTCCTCAAGACATAAGAGTCAAGGTAAATTGTTTATTACCTTCCTATTTGCATTTTCATCCAATTTAATTTTAATTTAGTTTGAAATTTGGATTTTTTTCTTAATTTTTTTTTCAAATTACACATGGTGTTCTTGAATGCTTTAGCTCGCCCCGAAGCAGTGCATCCTATGCTAAATTCATAATAAGAACCACCTCTGGTGCATTTAATATAAGCGTACGCACCAGTGCCATTCAAGGAAGATCACTGTGATAAAAAAAACAATGCATCCTTTGGGACGCCCCATAACTAGCACGTCTTTGGTTTCTCCCTACACCAATACATTCCATTTAATTAAGCACTCCGATAACTTTACTATCCATAAAATTTAACATAGAAGTGAAACCATTTAAACTAAATCCATCGGTGTTGTTAACAAAACAACACTTGGATAGATATTAACTGACTTGGCATAACAAGGTGTCTCATTAGACACATTGTGACTAGTGTTCTATGCTTCACAACACACTACTGAACAAAACGTCGGTGCTCTAATACCACGATAGCACCAGTACATTAATAGTAACACATCACACCACTTAAATTGTAATAAAATTATTTAACCTAGCGGTGCCCATAGGTCCAACACATGCACTGGTGCTATAAAGGCCACGACACCGGGCTTAATATTTAATAATCTATCATTGTGGTGCATCTTATTCGATGCACAACTAAAATACATGGTAGTGTGAAAATAAGCATGTAGTATCGATGCGTAAAATCTAACAATATGAATTTCAATAGGTTTTGAAAAATAAACATAGTAGCGCATCTTCTGTGAGGCCTCGTCTCTAGTGTGTTATGAAAGACAATGCACTGCTAAACAACATAATAATGCTCTCATAGAATTGGCACACCGATACTTTTAGTCTAAAAAAGTTGTAAGTTTTAAACCTGCGAAGTAAAGCAATGCATATAGATTCTTAAGTAATACAAAAATTAATCAATGGCTCATACACAGAGTACACAGAGATTTTTACCGGAAACCCTCAACCGGGAAAACCTTTCTTATTTTCATTATATCGAATTTCACCATTCGCCATACAATATATACAATGTTTTTAGGTATTCCGTAGATACCAAAACCCTAATCCTTTAATCCAGGATTAATTTACAAATCAACTAAAAATAGCAAAAACCGCCCAAAAAAAAAATTTCGGGGCACTGCCCCAAACCCCGTCGGCCCCGGGCTACCGCCCGGTGCCAAACGCTGCGCGTAACCAGGGGAGGGAATACCTGCCCCCCCCTGGGACCCCCCACACACACAGTTGTCGTATCTGACGCACCCACACACACACACATGCAAAGAATATAACACACCCAACAAAAGTGCACCAGTAATTTTGCGTGCCATAAATTTTAGCACAGTGGTGCATCTTTGTTAACGAAATGAACCGGTCCAATTAAAAGAATTGCATCAGAAAAAAATGAATGATTTAGCATTCCGAGGTGTTTCATTGGATGCCTCGTTATCAGTGCTATATACAACCCAACGTACTACAAAATGTTATGACAGTGCTATAATAACACAGTAGCACCAGTGCATTCATATTAACACATCACACCGCTTAATTTATAATAAATCAAATTAACCTAGATGTGCCTTTAGGTACAACAAATACACCAGTGTTGTAAAGAGAATGACACCAGGTCGAATATTTCACAATTTAATGATGAGGTGCGTCTTATTGGATGCACCACTAAATTACGTGGTGGTACGACAAGAAATAGGGTGCACAATTGTGTGTTAGTAACAACACCACATGGTGTTGTTGTTTGTCTGATATAAAGCACTGTTGGAAGTGCGTATGTTCTGTTTTATGTGCACCAATTACTTTTCTACATGTTTTTGTAAACAAAAATCAATTTTAGATTTTTTTAAATACAAGTTATTTATGTGTGTGTGTGTGTGTGTGTGTGTGTGTGTGTGTGTGTGTGTGTGTTTTATAATTTCATTTTTTTTTATCTATATATATGTGCCTAAAAATATTTGTATGTGAATCAGAGACAATGATAATGAGAGGAGGAGGAGGAGGAGGAGGAGGAGCAATAATATCAGGTTGAAACATACACATTTTTATGTGAGTGGGAGGCTAGGGAGAGGGATAGTGAGTTGTTCCCTTGCCCTATTTCATAACAGACACATGCCATTTTGATGGATGTTGGCCTCCTCAAGTTTTATGATGAAGGTGCATCCCTTAGGGGGAACTCTTCATTGTTACAACAATTGATCTTTTGTTGGGATCATGGTCGACAGACGTTCAGGTTGCGTCCTGATCTATTGTATCATCCCATGAAAGAGGATGTTTATTTCATCACTAGGTTTTCCAGGGGGGGAGCCTTGGCCCTAGTTCCCCAATCTACCACCTGGTGTTGTAGGAGAGACCTAACTGGCATATGTGTAGAGATATGTCTATTCAAACATTGTTTCCTCTTCGGATTTTCAAGTTTGTGGTGGTTAGCTACAGATATATTTATTTCATAGAGAGGAGTTTAGGTGCTTGTGTCTGATTATATCGGTACCGCCACACACTAGCTTTGATGGGTGGCACATTAGTTGTCTTTTGTTGCATTATGTAGATATTTTAATGTAGAGACCTCGATTGATTAGGTGGTCGGATATGTTTTTGAGACAACTTTCTTTTGCGTTGGATCACTATCACACCATTTTAAATGGGACGAGATTCTTCCCATTCACATAAGATTTATTTACATTATTTGCTGAGAGGGTTCATGCCACTCGACCAGTAGTACTCTACTTTCAAGCTAGGCCTATGGTTGATGCGAAACCTATGCTTGATGCACGTATGTGCATGTGGGGTAGTTTTTTCCCAATAGGGTCCAACTCGACTTTCCCTGTACTCCGGTTAGTAGGTATGTATGTGATTTTTTGGCTAGAGAGGACAAACTTGTTCTCAATATTGTACAATACCCATATGCAGGGATGGATTGGAGAGGATGGCCAAACATCCTATTTACAACAGTCGAGCCACCAGATCATAGAGGTAATATTATCATTATGTTTTGATCAATCTAGATGCATAGGTTTTTATCTTATTTAATGAAAATGTAATTTATTGTAACATTTTGTTTCAATTATCTTATTATTATTATTGTAACATATTGGCACATATGTTGGGGATGAGACTCCCCAACAAGATGAGGATATGGAGGAGGTAGTGGACCAACCTACAGTATTGAAACCCCATATTCCATGCAGGATGAATCAGAGAGACCAGATAGAGGTGGTAGATCGCCTACGTGATGTCACGATTAGACACAGAGTGGTAGTTGCACCAGTTAGAGACATATTACGGGTACCATATCTCTCTACGATATGGATGACTCTTCCTTGTGAAATGACATTATTGATGTGTCATATATTCAGTGCTATCAACCTCATAGAGAGGTTTAAGGATCATGCTCATGATTCTACTCCATCTAGCGCATCACCAGACCCATCCACATATTATACTCCACCACATGATCCTCCTCCTCCTTCTTATCCACCACATGAGTTTTCACTATCCACCGATCCTCTTGCTTCCCCTTCGCATTTGTCTACACCATCTACCTACAATTCTCCTCCTCCTCCTCCTCCTCCTCCCCCTCCACATGTGTCCACTCCATCCATTTTCCATCCTCCTATGTCTCCCCCTCCNCTCCTCTACACCTGCCACCATCCACTGATCCTCCTCCTCCACCTGTATCACCATCCACCGATACTTTTCCTTCTCCTCCACATGTGTCATCATCCACTGATCCTCCTCCTCCTCATCCTCCACATGTGTCACAATATTTTGATCCTTTGGAGTCTATTTTCATATTGGGTACTACTATATAGGTTCATCTTGATAGAGAGACAATTGATACTATACTTTTGTTGACATTTATTTCTGACATAGTTGGTATTGATAGAGGCTCTACCTCTGGTAGTAGAGAGACTAATGCATCTAGCTATGGTGTTGAACCTAGATAGTAGTGGTACTGATTGACATGTATACTGATTATTTTATATTTTACTTGAGATGTATATATGACATGTTTATTGCAGATTTTTTTGAGATGTATGTTTGACATGTATATTCATACGTATATCGCTCATGTATATT
>ML804918.1:70970-86316 GCA_009831015.1 Picea engelmannii | reverse complement strand
CTCTGTAACTGAACCCTTTTGCTTGAGATTTATCAATTGGCTAAAGAAAGTATTGCTATGTGTATCCTCATAGTGTGCTATCATTTCTTTCGTGAAAATTGTCCAAGTGACGAGTGATTTGTGAGAACAAAGCCATCGATACCATGAAAATTGATTGGGTTCTAAATATAAAGAAGCAATTCGTACCTTTTGTGTATGTGGCACATTATGTAGATCAAAGAATTGCTCCAGCTGAAGTATCCATGTGATTGGGTCCTTGCCATCAAATTCCTCATATTGATCTTAAGAACGTGGTTGGTCTTCAACCCAAAGTTGGAGTTTCTCCATTCTTGATTCAACTTCCTTGTGTCCTCATCATGAATTTCATGGTATACATTTTCAATTTCAGGTGTCCTCTCTATTAGGAAAATTTTCAATCCTTCCATGATCTCTCTTTTTAAACCATCCATATTAGTATCCATTATTGCCTCCAATTTATCTTCAGTTGAATCCATCATCCATTGTAGTTCATCTTTTGTCACTGTCTTATTTTGTACTTCATTTATGTCCCTACACATTTCTTCACCTTCATCAAGAGTCCAATTAGGACTGTCTGGAGGCCTATTTGGTGTAGAATTTCCCTTTTTGGGTGGCATGTTGGCCAAGTATCACTTTTGAATATTGATTTTGAGGTGGTTCTACTAGACGATCTTTCTTCTGCTGTATCTCCAAAGTTTCGGCCCTTCTGGGTATGAAAATTTCTTTTTTGTAGTTCTCTGATATTTCTTCTCTACAATGCTATAGGTCTGATCAAAATTGGATGTGCCAAGTGGAATTTACGGTAACTTCCCCAAGACCTTGAGATTTGATACCATATGTTAAGAACCAAATATCAATATAGCATAGAAAAACCTCAGAATAAGTACTCAACTCCTTGAAAAAGAGATAATTTTAGATAATAAGCCTCTTCGAGGGGGCAACCTCCTTAAACACCACATAAATGTTCAAGTAGAAGATGATTCCAAATGAAAATGTCTCCTTGGTATATATAGGAGACTAGGAGGTACAATTACAACTAATGGACTGAAGATGACATAAATAAAATAACATTACTAATGTAATATGCCCCAATTAAGGGGCAATGAGCTACTATTTAGTGCTTAACAAACTCACTACCCCTAGGTCTTTGAAAACTCGTCGGGAAAAGACATGAGGATCTCGATGATTAGGCATAGAACTTTATCAATTTCGAATCTAGTCTTGACTGGAATCTTGGGATGGATGACTCATGAAAGTCAAGAGACAAACTGCAGAAAGGCCGACTCAGGTTGGGTAAAAATTCCCTTGGACAAAAGCACGAAAGATAATCAGAGTCAGGAAATATGCCATGGACACAAGTTTGTGATGCAAGAGGCAACACAAACTCTCCATGTTTTTGGAAGAGTAACCAAATGGAGGAGGACATAGGTCTATGTAGTGAGAAAAACTTCCTCAGGTCATACGAGATCCTAATTCTTGACGAAAAAATGAAAGGATGTGCTTTGTCCAAGGCCGACTCTCTTTGCTGCTGAAAAAAGAATGAATATTTCTCGTCCCCTCTTTTTGGAATATTTGATTTTTTTTTTTTTTTCAATTTTTTAAGAGCTTGAAAAAGAATAAAAGAATGCTATGTTGTAAAGGAGTAAAAAGTATCGTAGGAAAGCATACTAGTTCCAAGCACATGGAACATACTAATGCTTAGAGCAAGGAGACATGTGTAGGCAAAGGACACTCGGGGAAAATTCCTTCGTGGGTCAAGGTGCCAGGTCGCAGAGGCAAGAAGTGCTACAAGGCTTGCATATAAGGAATGCTTCAAAGGTTCAGTTGAGAGCAACATGGAGCCAACATTAGGCCAAATATGCAAATATGAGACCCGCAAATGCAATTAAGCAAGACACAATGAGACTCCTTCTATGTAATTTTAACAAGCCCAGAGAAGGTAAGCTTGGTAGTTTTTTCACGTTTTAAATAAGACTCCAAGGAGTACCTTTTTCGGAGATAGTCTAGTTGGTTCGAAAAAAGGTTAAACTTGCACTGAAAAAACGTCTATTCAAAACCATTTTAATGAGTGTGAAAAAGACAAGATCACTCGACATTATTTTTAATTTTAAGGAGTCTGAAAAGAGCTTAACTATGGACTCACAACCGTTTTCTGAGTTTAGTCTGCTTATCCCAAAAAAGTATAAAAGTATCTGAGGAGAAATCTCCCAGCGAGACGAATCTCTCTAGGCGTACATTTTTCCCCTATAATCTACAGGCTGGAAAAGGGTTAAGCTCATTCTAGTAGATGTTCTTTTGGACCAATTTAATGAGTGTGAAGGAACAAGGTCACTCGACGATCTTTTCAATTTTAGGGAGTCTGAAAAGAGATTAATTATGGACTCTGGGGGGGTTCCTTTTTTACAAGTAATCTCTAAGTTCCGAAAAAGGTGATAAACCAAAACCAAGGAGAATGTTCCTTTTTCGAAGATTTAGTTCCACATGCCTGAAAAAGGGTTAAACTTACACTTGAGAATACTCTTCTAGAAAACCGAAGTTCTTAGAACATACCTTTATTCATAAAATTAGCCATCCAGACCAAAAAATGGGTAAACTACCATCAGACAAATGTTCCTTGAAATTTTAGTTTGGCGAGCGTGAAGGGAAAAAAGATCGCTCGACAATATTTTCATGTTTAGAGAGTCTAAAAAGGGATTAAAGAAGACTCCAGGGGGATACTTTTCTCAATTAATCCAAATGAGATCGAAAATAATAAATACCGTCTCGTTGGATGTTTCTTTCGAATTTCAAAGCGAGCTTGAAAGACAACAAAGTGTGATCATTTGGGAGTCCCGAGGGTAAGGCCTAGAATGATGGTGCATCAAACGAATGAGGATTTATCTTGTAATCATGAAATGACTAACAAGGACTCCCAATCCTATAGTCATTACTGACAACATGGATGCCGAAATGCAGCAAGGATCTACCTAGGGAATCCATGTAAAGGTAGGCTCTACCACCTAATTACGACACTTATAGAGCAACAATGAAGGTTCCATGTCGCACTTCGGTGGGGTTGATCCTGTGGCAAAGTGAAAAAGACAACAAGATGCATAAAGTGGAAATGAAATCCTAACTTATATGCAAAAAATTGAAAAAATGAATTTTACCAAAGGATACCCAAAAAGTGATCCATACCAAAAATTACCAAACCAAAAGAAAAAGAGTACCGGACCGACCAATAAGAAACTCAGAAGTGGAATCAAGTAATCACCAAGCCAAGAAAAATGACAAAGGGGGTAAAAAATGGGAAAAAGGGGCCAAAAAAGTCTATAAATAGAAGCTGACAACTCATTTTTACCATTGCAATTTGAAAATCGACCAAAAGGTGAAAAAAACCCTTTGCTAAAAGAGTAGATTTCGGGAGCTTCAATAGACAAAACGACCTTATTCTTGGACCAAGCAAGTACACATCACTCCCTCTTGCAATTCAATTCTTTCTTTATGCATTAATTTTAGGTTTTGAGGGGGCATGCTCTTGTAAAAAGAGTGGCCCTGCTTGTACGCGGGTTGTCCAAGACCAACCCATGTATGTACTCGGGCAGGAAACCACTAGCCCGCGTACATACACAACTGTGTGCAAAATAACCCGCGTACACCTTGGAAGACTTTGAAAAAATTAAATGCAAGTACTGAATCTCCTCCATTTTTCTATGAAATAGGATTTATGTTCACTAGAGGGATAGGGAGCATGAGAACATTGATATTCTGGTCGAAGAGGAACCTATAGCCATTGCCACACTGAAACAATGCGGGCTATGGAAGTTCTTCCAGTGTCTGTTCAAGAGGGCACAACCTAGGCTGATCAATGCTCTTGTGGAGTATTGACATCCTCAGTGCAGAGGCTTTTATGCTAGAGGGTCAATCATTGACACCAACCATAGAGGATATATACTTCTTGAATGGCCTCTTGAGGAGAGGGGAACCGATTAACTTGAGGACGTTTCCTCCGGGGCCCTTCAACATCGAGGATTACATTCGCATGTACTATGAGGCTGGCACTAAGAAGGTAGGTTTTGAGGTGCCAATTCACAAGATCACCAACCTATATTTGCATGTGATCTTACTCTTTATCTAGCAGATTACTGGATATGCAACCCTTCAACAAGCTTCCTGAGCACACATGCATTGTGCCATTCAATGTTTGGAGGCCAACATTTTTTACTGGAGTACGACCATGATGATATGCATGAAGAGACAACTTAAAGAGTGTCAATAGTGTACCAACAAAAAATTCAGGTTCGATACCATTTTATGCTCCTTCTTCTTCGAGAGGGTTCCTAGTCTCAGTCCTAGAGAGATGGTACCAGGGCATAGAGCCTCCTTCCCAAAAATGACCAGGTGGGCAACGTTCCTGCCTTGACAGGGTGGAGGGAGGACCATAGAGGCTTTCGATGACAAATTCTTTGATTGGTGGGCATGACAGATCCTGATGATCGAGGATTACCCTTATGTCGGGATCAACTTCACTAGAGACATGGACATGCCTGTGCCTTCTGGTGAGGAGCGAGGCAAGATAGGTAACATAATTTTTAAAGGTTATTTAATTTTTTTAATCATTTTTTTATATATATCCTTTTTATGTGTGTATAGAGCACTGACTTGTGTATCTGTTATGTACAGAAGTGGGGGCTATGCAACCAAAAAAATTCTCTAGGACTTGGTGATGTCCTCGACTTGAGGCAGTAACAACATCAACCGAAGGACCAACAGCTGCAGGGAGACCCCCAGTCAGAGAGGCTAATATAGTTCTATGACGAGTGGAGCACAACCTCACTGCGCTCACTCGTGCTGTACCCATGGATGAGATAGAGGATATCCCACCTTCTATGCAGCCTCATGTAGTAGGGGTGCCTCGAACTTGGGTCTAGTTTTTCCCAACACTATTGTACATTATAGCCGGGCCAATAGGCTCTGTGCTTAGATATCATAGACCGTTGATGTGCCTAGGACACTTTTTGTATATGTATTTTTTGAGGGCATAAGCCTAGAAATGTATACTGAACACTTTTGAGGCGTTAATGCCCACCTATGTACTCATGACACTACTTATATATATATATACATATACATATTTTATGTCTTATGGATGACATTTTACAAATGTATTTACATGTGTATGTGTGTGCAACATGCCAATCTAAAATTTGATTAGCTAGAGTATCTGTTATATGATTAAATCTCATAGGAACATGGATATACGTAATGTAATCAAACAATTGTTCTAAGAGACATACCCTAAGGAATCTTCGGTGAAAAGTGGGATCATAAACACAATAAACCCCATTTAACTAGGACACAACTAGCTGATCATCTAGGTAGATCTGGAGCTGAGAAATGCCATGTGCCAAAGCGCCACGAAGAAATTTAATCACTGCACTGTATTCGACAACATTTTTTGTAGCGTCGCCTAGAAAAATACCTCCAGAAGATAGCAACTGGCCTACAGGTGTGAAAATCACCCAAGCTTTGAAAGCAAGCCTCTGAGTGTGTTGGCTAGCAACATCCACGAACCCAAAATACACCTCCGATTCACTTGACATCTTCCACAGTGAAAAATAAGACATAGATAAGTACACATCCATAAAACAAAAAAAGACAAAAAATGTATAAGAAGCTATACATATATACAAGAAGTCACCCAGGTGACCAGCCTAAGAGTAGTACTTCTTGAGCTAGAGCCCAATTCTAGGCTTTGCCAAGGCATTTCCTTCAAAATCAACCAGATGGTAAGTGCCCTTCTTCAAGACCTCTTTCACAATGAACGGTCTGAACCACATGGGTTTGAACTTGCCTGCCCCCAGGGGATATTTGTCTTAATCATAGACCAGGACAAGATCGCCTTCGGAGAAAATCTGAGGACGAACGAACCGATCATACCCAATCTTTACTCATTGCTTATGAGCCTCATTGGCTAAGGCTACATCACTACGCTGCTTGATATACAAAAGACATTCTTCAAGTGGTGAAGTGTCCGACAGTAATTCCACTGCCAAATTTAAATAAGGAATTTGACACTCAATAGGTAAGACTGCTTCCAGCCCGTATACGAGTCACAAAGGTGAAAAATCAGCGGCAGTTTTCATAGACATTTTGTAGGCCCACAACGTTGAATATAACATCAAATGCCAATTTGACTCGGCAGAATTGATCGCCCGCTGAAACATAGTCTTGAGAGACTTATTCACAGCTTCAACCTGACCATTCGCTTGCCGACAATAAGGTGAATAATGTTCTTGTTTGAACCCGAGATTTGACGTTAACTCGGTCATCATTTTCTTTTGGAAGTGACTGCCATGGTCAATGAAAATCTCCTTCGGGATACCAAACCTTGCTACTATCTGATTAAAGATGAAAAGAGTCGACCTTTCTCCATCATTACTAAATGTTGTCATAGCTTCGACCCACTTGGTGTAGTAGTCTACTGCTACGATGATGTAACGATGCCCCCTAGTTGAGGCCGGGTGACATGTAGTAAATTCAATCACCCACTTGGTGAAAGGGCCAACAAAAATGAAAGGAAATATAGGAGCAGGATGCGCCCACATCTTTCGGAAAAATATCTAGAATGGGTGGCACTTCTTGACCGCCTCAATACAATCCTTGATTAACGAGGGCCAAAAGTAACCTGCACGTAGAATATTTTGGGTTGTTTCCAACCCCAAAAAATGACCTCCACATGCTCTAGTGTGACAGTCATTCAAAACGAGCTCTGCTTCTTCATGGATAAGGCATCGATGAAAATTCAATCCACACCTCGACGATACAAAGTGTCATTGAGTATAAGATAGTTTCATTCTTGATGTCAAATTCATCGACGCTCATCGCGGGAAGAAAAAGCGGGGCACTTCAAATTTTGGAGATACACAAGTATATCGCCATACCAGGGGTCTGAAGATGCAATTAGAAAAATATCTCCCTTAAAAGGAGACTCTTTGGGTATGATATCACTAGACTTGATCGGATGTTCCGAAATGAGTTCGGCAAAGATCAATGACTTTTTGGATTTCGTAGAAACAAAATCCAAGTCAAACTCCTGTAACATGACTATCCATATACTAATATTTCTTCCAATGACTCGTCATGTTAACATGTATTGGAAAGGGTTGACGACGACAATGACAATGGTATTGCGAAGAAGAATGTAGTGGCAGAACCATTGGACAGCATGAACAACAGCCAAAGCCAATTTCTCAATGTGGGAATAGTTGAGTTCCAGCCCAACCAGACCTCGACTATGGTAACAAATAATTTTCTCTTAGAGAATATCATCCTCTTGAACCAATACCATGCCAATGGTCGATTCCACAATAGCCAAATACAACAAGAATATTTTTTATAATCAAGAGGCCAGAGAAGACGGGCAGATGTCAGGGTGCATTTTAACATTTCAAAAGAGCGATGATTAGCTTCATCCTAATAGAACGAGACCCCTTTTTTCAAGAGACGCATAAACCCTTTAGTGATCGCGACGTAATTTGCGACAAAACGTTGAAGAAAATTTTCTTTCCCCTGTAAGCTCTGAAGCTGGGGTATCGTGTACGAGCAAGGCAATTGAAATATTGCCTCAACCTTGAGAGGATCAACCATGATCCCTATTTTTGATACAATAAAACCTAAAATATGACCTGACGTCACGTAGAAACTGCACTTGTTAGGATTCAAGTGAATCTAATAGCAGGGACATCTCTCAAAGACTAGTCGAAGATGGGTGGGATGATCATATATCTTGTGAGAGCGTGATGCTAGATCATCAAGGTATGCATGGACTATGTGTCTAAGGATGTGAAAATAAAACAACATGGCATGTTGAAAGGTAGATACAACATTCTTCAGGCCCAAAGACATCTTACAAAACATGAACGTGCCCCAAGGACAAATAAAAGTTGTTTTATGTTGGTCCTCGGGTTTGATTTAAATTTGATTGTATCCCAAGAAACCATCCATGAATGAAAAGACCTAGCAACCCACGCATTCATCGACTATCTGATTGATGAACCGGATAGGAAAATTGTCTTTCAGATAGGCCTTATTCAAATCATGGAAGTCTATGCACACGTGAATTGTGTCCTATTTTTTGTTAATTGGAACCGGGTTTGACACCCATTCCATCAACTGTACAGGGTAGATAAATCTGACTTTGAGCAATTTTTCTACTTCTTCATTAATTGTTGCCACTGTTTGAGGATTTACCGGACGAAGATTCTATCGGACCAGTTTGGCATTAGGAAAAGTTGTAATTTCATTCTCGACAATTCATGGGTCAATGCCTGGAATTCCCTCATAAGACCAGAAAAAAACGTCGTGTAATTCTTTGAATAACTCAGTGTAAGTTCAAATCTCTTTTGGGGAGAAATTTGCTCTGACGAAAAAATTCTCTACAATGCCAGGGGTTTTGGAGATATCGATTGGAATTGTGGTATCAATGCCTTCCATGTTACCCTTGGTGTAAAATCCTTGCGTAGCCAAAGGATTGATAGGACAAGAATTTTCTCCATTCACGGTCAAAACAAATTCTCACACCTCTATTCCCCTTAACTCGGGCAAGAAGTAAGATCTATGATGTAGATCATCCCAAGGTCTATCGGGACCATTCATTTCCTCGAGAATCACCTCGTTAGAGGGAAAGACCAAGTCTAAAGGATCTTGAGTGGGAAGAGAATCTTGAGCCCAAATAGGCTCAAGAACTAGATCTAACTCCTATGTGGGAGTTAGATTGGGGTTGGCCGAAGTTTATTGGGAAATTTTGTATGAAAATTCAGCCGTGGACAAGGGCATGGCCATGCCACGATTCCCTATCCCCTCCATCAAAGCCGATGGGGAAGGTAAATTCCACAGATCATTAAAGTAGCTCATTCGAAATGACGATACTTGCAAAACTGCAACCCTCGGCTAGTCGAGAACAACCAATATAAGCCTTACATCGCTAGAAGGCGACGGTAATCAAAGGTTACCATTAATGAAGGAAACAAACTGATACCTAAGTTGACAGTGGCAGGTTGTGGATTATCAATCATTGGGACCATGGAAGCCCCTAATGAAGGGTCGGGACGAGAGAAAGAAAATTGGTCAATGGTCACAATCTGACCCTCATGCAGAAAACAAAAGACCCAAAAAACTGAAGGAACCACTACATGCATCGCATAAGTCCAACTCCTTCCTAACAACAGGTTGTAGTTGAGAGGCATATCGACCACTTCAACTTCGACACACACAATTTTACCTCCCAACTGCACGGGGAGGGAAGGAATAATTCCATGTGGTCTAAACAGACGACTATCAAACATCGTAAGAAAAGTAGGCGATGAAGACAACTCAAGCTGGTCAATGGCCTTCCAACATGACAACGACATCACGCAAGTAAAGGCACCCTCATCAACCATTGTATAGAAAATATTTCGCGTAAAATATTGCGTGGTGAAGCCACTACTATTTGAAAGGAAACGTGGTGAGGAAGATGGGGTTTTAAGTCGGTAACCCTCATGGAGTATTTTTGGGCAACCCTCATGTTTGGATTATGAGAAGCCTTCTTAAACACACCTTTAGGGATGTGTGTCAATGTTTCTCCCACCTCCTTCTCGATTTGAAGAGGAGTCAATGGGTTAGTGGCTTCCTTTCCCTTCTCAATAGATTCTGACATTCCGTAGTCTCGGGCCTTGGTCGTTAAATGAGCCTCGAAATTCATCATGTTAATATTTGTGGCCAAGTTGTTATTGGTAGGTGCGGGGGGGTCTCTAACTTCCCCCTTCCATGCTCGTGGATTCCGAAACCTGAGCCATGTTTTTCCCTTGTGAAAAAGGGTTTGTCAGCACAACAGGATGTTGCTGCGCCAATAGCTTATGAGATTCTACAAGCTGAGGGCATAGATGAGTCGGGTGGTCCTCCGTGAAAAGATTACACAGATAACTCGACTTCTTCTTCTTTGTTTTTCCCCTGCCAACATTATTGGTAGCCTTTTTATCCCCTTTACCCTTTTTATTTCGTTGTTTCTTATTTCCCTCAGGCTGTTGGTTGGCATTGGGATTTGTCAACTGCACACTGTGTACATCTAACATCTAGGTAGGGGGAACAACTGAACTCATAGTTTGACTGACCATAATCTGTTGTATCGACAATTGTTGCAATTGATTCAACAACAAGTCCGTGGAATTTCTTTGTTCTGAACCCACAATACTGTAAGCATGGGGTATAGACTTTTTCTTGGCCTTAATGAGAGTAGACCGAGGTGCATCTAGAAAGATCTCGTAGAGAATGCTGGACTGAGAGTAGATTAGTTCAAGATGTTGGGCTCTCATAATATCCTCATCCTCTGAAAACACTCTGAAATTCGCTACGTCCTTGGATACGCAAGGCACCAAAGACTTAAAGAACCACTCAAGCAAGAAATCTGAAGGGACCTTTACCTTAATTAAGCTCTTTCTACATCTCCACTCTCAGATATGATCAGAGATATGGTCGGCCTTGGTTTTATCAAAGTTGGATAACAATTCGGTGTCGGCATCGTATCTCATAAGTAACTGGAAATGGTTCAAAAAGACCATTTCCAAGTTGTTGAAGTAAGAGTACCTTGAGCGGTCGAGCTCAATATACAGTTTCGCAACACCCCCTATAAGAGTGCGTTGAAAAAGGTGCAACTGGACAGATTCGTCCATCAACGAGTTTGACGAGCACCATAAATGAAAAGTTGTCACATGATCACCTGGATCTTTGCCAGGATTTCCCTCAAATTTTGGAATATCTGAAGGAAACTTAGTCAGCATGGGGGGCCAACATGGATTCTGACAAATCAAGTCATTCAATATTATCGACAAGTATAGAAGATGTAGCATTTACATAAATGATAGTTTCGGTTGTGAACTATTTACAAGAAAAGAAGGTCCTGGAGTTTGATTGGCACTAGGTTGCCAGACAAAGTTGGACTGTTGGCCAAGGTTTTTATAGAAATCATGGCCTTGACCAACATAGGGTAACTGCTTCTATTGGGGTATCGTCGGTTGAATCCCGAAATTGGACGACATATCTTGTTCCAAGGACCTTGGAAGGGGATTCCCCCAGCCGATATGATGGGCATGGGTACAGAGCCCTTCCTAGGGTTCCATTGAGTATGGAAGGGGTTACCCCCAACTGACATCCCTGGTGAGGGAACTGATCCCTGCCAGGGATTCCAAAGACAATGTGTGGATAAAACTCTAGTCATCACTCCCTGTGAAGGAATCATACCTTACACCGGGTTTTGTTGACCAAAATTGGGGTTCCTCTAGCTAAGACAACAATCGAAGAAAAATCATTTTTCCCAAATGCACCGAACAAAGAGAACGCCATAGATCCCACCGACATTGTATAATACGAAGGTCCTAAATTGCCTCCACCAAACAAGCTATAATTAGCACTTAGACTGATTGGTTGCTGAAAAGCACCATCGAGCGAAGGGGATGGAGGAGGTATATGAACCCCACCATAAGGGATATCATTAAAAGGGTCAAAAATGCTCCCCATTGACCCTTACACGAGAGCCTTTGAGCTCCCTTCCCCTAGACCCATTGTCTGTAAGGTAGAATAAGTAAGAATCGAGTTTGTATCAAAGTCGGGCATCCCATATGAGAAGGAAGGGCCCATCACACTCTAAGTAAGTGAAATAGTGGTCGAAGCTAATAACGGTATCAGACCATTGCTCGAAGTTGAGGGAGTCAAGACCACTATGGTCTTGACTAGAAAAGGTGGGAGAAGAGGTAGGAGGCCCTTTGAAGTAGTAGCCATAACAAGAGTATGATGACTCCCAGATGAAGTAGAAGAATTCACTTCCATTTTCACTTGTAGGACTAGATGATTCTTAGAATATGTCACCTTGGGAGGGACTATTTGAATCATGATCGACACCGAAAAATCGATAATCCAAGGGTTAGCTGGTCCGATAGCCTCTGCCTCAAGGTTAGAAATGGTAGGTTTCTTCGGAGTCAAAAAGTATCCTTGTAGAGCAAGCTCGAGCATAGTTTCATGTGTCCTGATCGCTTCGAATGACCCTTCTTGATCAAGTCTTCGCCTCAATGATGGTGGAGGTGGCTCCAAGGTAACCGATGACATGCCCTTAAGCCTTCGCGACCAACGGAGCTGTTGATATTCCACTTTGTGAAATGATCAAACGACATAGTAGGGCTTGACTAGCGTAGATCACAAAGCACACAGTAAACATTTTCCTAAAGATAAATCAAGAAGTCGACTATCTAGTAGGAAGGATAGTTACGCCAATTGACACTAGAGAAACTAACTGGTGTAAGTGTAACTCAAACATGGATGCACCCTCTATGTATAATCTGTGAAGCGCAATCCGACGTCTTCCCTAGGTACCATGGGATACCCCTGCAGTCACCTGTGTAAGTCCATAAAATATGGGTAACTAGGTTTCCAACTCATAGTCAGTTACCAGGCGAGTACAGTCGACAGTCAGGAAGATCGTAATGAGCAAGATAACAAGTCTGAAGCCCTTCAAAGGTATCGAAAGAAAATGGTATGGAAGAAAATAAAGGATATCGAATGGATTTGAGGTCCACGTAGCCAGGTAGGAAAATGTAGTCGGTATTGTTCCCAAGAAAGACCCTCAATATACAGTGCCCACTACGTTCAGTCCAACTTTGGAGGGGTTATCTCCTCTGACTTTCCTCACACGACCTCATGTTAGAGGGAGTTCCCAACTAACTCTTATGATACTAGAATTAAAGAACTCCCTAACTCAAACTCCAATGTTTGATTTAAAGTGGCCTTGAAGAGTTTCCTATTCACACCTAATTCAACACCCTAAAACCCTAAACTAGTTGTGAACCCTACAAACAGAAAAGTCTAATGTATTTTAGGTTAGGCGTTATTTTTAAGGCTTGATTTACTCAAAAGGTACGGTAGTGAAACTAATGGTGTTATAAAGAGATGAATAAGGAGGAGAAATTTAAAGCACTTGAAAGCGATATTACTTCAAAATTAAAATCAAAGCTTGTAAACAACCCTTTGTAAATTCAAATTTTCTAAATGATATTTCAATATCTTGTAAATAAAGAAATCCTAAAACTTACTTTCGCTTGACTAAAAACTACTTATGTTTCAGGAATTCAAATATATATTGGAAATAAAGACTCTTTTTCCTTTTGCAAATAACAACTTTAACTACTTTACCAAATTGAAATGCAAGAAAATGAATTTCTTTTTTTTTTGAACCGCTTTAAAGAGAAAAAATTGAAGAAAACATTTTGTTTTTTCAAAGTAAGTAAAGAAGGAAAAAATGAAAACTAAAACAAGGTTGGTAAAGACCTTCATCCCACTGCAGATCATAGGGATTCAACCAAGAAACCAAAAGGCGGATCTAAGACTCGGTAGCTTGCTCAAAACCTTTTAAGGAAAACACATGAAAACTAAGGAAACAAGTAAACTGGAACCTATACCGAAGCTATGGCCACAGATAAAGACTCTAGTTGATTCAAGAAAGCCCCAAGAATTGTGAACTTCTATCAGGAAAGTGTCAAACTCCATCTTTTTAAAAACTACTTTCATGAAATAGAGACGTGGGTTGTTGCATCAGTAGCATGTGTATGCACATGGGTTGTTTACTGTGCAGAGAGCGTATGGACACGGGTTGAACCAAAATAAGGTGTGTACACCTCTGAGTCTTTTCAAAAATAAAAAGATAAGGCAGACTTACAGGGCAAGGAAAACTGGTATGCACCTTGGAGGTGACCATAACCCCTTGACAAACTCAGTAAAATAGACTGAAGCTCAAAAAGAAAACAAAAACCAATCAATCAACCCAAAAATCCCCTAAAAAACCCTAGAGAGATCCCCAATATGGTCATTAGTTCTACTAGTGGGAAAATACCCCCTTTAACTATACTAGGGTTTAAGATATAGACTAAGCGAATGACCGTCTAAAAGTCAATCTAGTTTCTACTCTACCCCAAACATACCAAAACAAAAGAAGAGAAAGCAATAAGAGAGAATATCGGTAACTGTAACTTTTATCCCACATCTGGTGATGATCTCCTCAAGATTTGTAGTTCCAACTACTACAAGTCTCCTCCCAAGTATGACCTGCATCCAAAAATAGGTAGAAAAGGACTAGAAACATGCTATTTCTATTCATGAGTTAGGGTTAGATATCAAATTTTATGTATAAATCAAAGAAAACACACAAACCATCATCATTTGGGATAGGGAAAATAGATTCTTTTATTCATCAAACAAAAACTAAAACTTACAATCTGTGTCGGCCACCGTTCCATGAACTTGGTTCAAGCTCCTCTTTACAATGCTCCAAGTGAACCTTGAATAGGCCTCTTCTCTCAATATTCTAATCACCTCAAGGGAAGGGAATGGATTGAATGGAAGAATAAGGGGCTGATGAGGGAATGTTGAGGCAATATCTAACAAAAGGTAGAAAAATCTTGGGCAAGGAAGGGAAGTGAAATTGGGTAGAGTTTCACTTTTCTTATTCTTGGATGTGAAATGAGACCCCAACACCTCCTTTTATATGACAAAATGATAGTTATTCGGTTGGGTGACGGGCTATAACAGGTGAATTGGTTGAGAAACCTTCAACAGGCCATGAATTTCATTGAATTCCTTATAACTTTTTAATTTTTGCAACTTTTGCAAGCATACACGGGTTGTTTAGTGTGCAACAAGTGTATGTACATGGGTTGTATAGCATGCATCATGTGTATGTTCATGGGTTTTAGTGGTACAGGGTGTGTACATGCTCTAAAAAATGGTTTTTTAAGAAGAGCTTCTCAGCAGCGCTTTGGCAAATTATGCAAGTAAGAGAGCCAATGCCATGTATGCAGGAGTAGGGCATTTTAGGGATATAACAACAGGTCTTACCTACCAAAGAATACTTGGCACCAAAATCTTGGGTAGATTTAGCAAAGGACATTATTAAATATTAGGTTTCTAGGAAAGGAAAGAGTTCCATTCTTATTGTACTAATTATTGTTCCATAGTTGAGAATAACAAGGGAGTGGGATATTTGAGTACAATAGAAGAGGTAGAAGACTGTGTAGCAACTATGTAGGTCATAGTATCCATGATAACTCCATAGCGAGTTCCTCCTCCCAACGATTTGAGTGGTAAAGTATACAGAGGTATAGATACCCTACCCCCTTCTGGATTTCAACTTGTGACCTCCTAGGATGAAACACATGTTCTTCACCATTAGGCACACTCAAAGTGTTACATATTATTTCATTTCGGTCTCTCTTTATTTCATCATTTAATATGCTATACACCTTTTAAGTTGAAAATAAAACTTTAT
>ML804918.1:58523-68556 GCA_009831015.1 Picea engelmannii | reverse complement strand
CTATAATTTTGGTGCACCCAAACCCATCATACTCACAAAAACATAATTAAATTCACACTCTTTTCATTCTTGACATCTATACTATATTCAAATCAGACAAGAAATCGACTTAGCCAGGATAATACTAGATACCAAATGAATAACTAGCAGGTAAAGGATAGCCACAAATCAGTACTAGATCACAATAAACAAATGAAGAAATCAAACATACACTATAATTTACAACAAGCTCACCAAGTTGGACCGGTGGGACCTTGTCGATGCTAACAGGGAAGCTTAAAATAACTTACAAGATAATAAACTTTAAAGAGCGCACAAGATCAACAAATTCCACTTCATATTAGTCTTCAACAAATAAGTTTACATAAAAGATGTGTTCATAAACCAGTATTTCAACACAATAGTATATCATTACATCTCCTCCTCTCTTTTCAGTACTCCTTCCTTCATATTTGTATAAGGAAATTCAATGGAAATGGATCAGAACAAATCCCCCAACTCATAATTCGGTCAAATTGTTTACGCACAAAATATGGGTTTTTCACCAGACATTATAAATTCATGTTAAAGATCCTTTGATATATATCTATCCATTGTGAATGTTAAGAAAATATTTATGGTTTTTGTAGCTGGATGGATTTTATAAAAACTCATTTGGTGGTTTTGCGGGATATGCTTCCATCCGCATGAAAAATCAAGGTGAAATATGGAAGTTTAGAAATATTTGTTGATTTTTAGCTAAATCGTTCCCCCTAAGCTAGAGGCCCACACATGCGAGCTGGGTGAATTTTGGCCATTATGATCTCATGTCGACGTCATTCTGGAGAAAGCCCATGTTTCCAAATTTCAATATTCACCCTCATATGTTTGGAAATCAAGTTGAAAATCTAGTACCAGATGCCTATAGGATTTCGATACTGGATAGGTATCGGATGACTGTAGAACCTTTTGGTACATAATGAATTGAAACGTTTTGGTACTAGATTCCTGTAGGATTTTGGTACTGGACAAGTACCAGATGAGTGTATAACCTTTTGGTACCGGATGACTTGAAACATTTTCGTACTAGACAGTTTCTGGAACATTCTAGTATCGAATTATTTGAATTGCAAGTACCGGATGATCTGGAGTGTGAGTACCAGATGACATGGAGTGTGAGTATCAGATGACATGGAGTGTGAGTACCATATTATTTGTCTTTCTACAGTTTCCACAACAAGTCTATTAGATGGAATAAAGCATATAGATAATTGTTCTAACTATCAATAAACCATACAAATCATAGGCTTAAACGTTTATTACCTTATGTACACCAAGGAATAATCAAATGGGTGTATCATCGAGAAAAATGAATGTATTATTGATATTTTTAAGGCAACATAATCAATATAGGGTGCAAAATTAAGGTGAATGTGGATGTAAAAAAGGAGACCCAACAATGATTGTGAAGGTGTAGATATTATATATCTCTCCACTACAAAAATAAAAGGACTATTACACTCAATAGTGATTGCATCAAGCTAGAACAAAGTGCCCACATGAACACCCTTAAAGACTACCATAGATCCTTAGACAATATTACACCCTTTTTCAAAGAAAATAATAGGCACATCGGAATCATTAAGTGTGCTTAATGATATTAGGTTTCGTACTAGACTCATAATGTGCAAAACTCCTCTAATCCCATTCACTTTTCCATTAGAGAACCTAATAAATAATCCACCATAGACAATTATGTTGAGAGGAGAGTCATCACTAAGGTATACCATGCCACCATAATGTTTCTCATACATTGAAAACTACTACCAATTGGAAGTCATATGGAAGGAATATCTAGAGTTTATCAACCATGCACTCTAGCCTACATAGGTTTCCAACACTATAACAAAGGAATCTCCACCATACTATTGAGAATATGTTTTAGACTCATCATAAAAATCGTTATTTTCCTTCTTATTCTTCTTCTTCTTACCGTCCTTACAATCCCTTCTAATATGCCCAAACTCACTGCATTTCAAACATTTTTTCTTATACTTTCCAAGAGACTTATGTCTCCCATGGGATTTGGATCTTCCCTTTTCTTTCTTCTTTCGTTTCTCCTTTAATATTCCATGAAAAACCAAGGCCTCATTGGTGTATTCAAAATATTTCTTCCTCGCCTCTTCTAAGAGTAACAAAGACACAATCTCGTCAAGAACTAATGTCTTTACAATTATTCTAGTGGCCATTACTAGGTTGTACCATGAATCGAGAAAAGAACACAAAAGAGTCATAATAAAATTCTCCTCATCCATATTCACTCCAAATGAGATCAATTGGGTCAAAATAGTATTAAATGAATTCAAGTGGTCGGTTATAGAATTATTATCACCCATTCTCAAGAAAAACAACATTTCCCACAAAGAAAAGTTTATTAACCAAGGATTTATCCTAACAAAATTCCCCCAACTTCTTCCAGAGAGCCATTGTTTTTTTTTTTCACAAACGTTCAATAGTATCGAATTGACCAAATATATCCTAATAAGGCTTATTTCCTTTATTTATGTAATATACCAGATATAAAATGTATGCAGAACATAAATAAAATGCTAGAAATGGTAGAATAACAACAATATAACTAGAACATTCACCACAATATCACTGAAATGATAAGAGAATAATAACATAAATAACACTTTGAATCTGAAAGCAATGTTCACGGGCCTCTTTGAGGGGGAAACCTCCTGTTGAGCAGAGCTCTATTACAATAATATCCAAGATGGGGTTCTCATACCCTCGACTCCTATTTATACTAAAAAGAAGCATCTAGAGGAAGATCCTTCTAGAAGCTGAAGCTTCTATTAGGTCTTCTTACATCCGCCTTATTCTATTTTATTGAAATTCCTTATTAATATTGACCTTTATTACATCCGAATATATTTTTCTACCTATGTGTGGGTTAGGACCCTAACATGTCCACCCCCTTAAAAACAACCTTGTCTTCAAGGCTTGAGATGAGGAAATTATTGCAGAATGGTAGTTGGTTCCCAAGTAGCATCTGTTAGAGTTATATCTTTCCACTGGACTAACACTTCCTTGATGGTTCTATTACGTAGGCGATGCTCACGCTGGTCCAAAACTGCTTCTGGATGTAGCCAAATGGATCCTTCTTCAGCTAACTCTAGAAGGTTGGTTTGAATTTGGCACTTAGCTCCAATCACCTTCTTTAAGCATGAAACATGAAAAACAAGATGTAGCTTCAAATGGCTGGGCAAAGATAACTACCACATGCTTGAGAATGGTATAAGGACCATAAAATTTGGGGGCTAGATTCTGACAATGCTCGACCTCGAGGGAATTTTTCTTGTAAGGTTGCAGTCGAAGAAACACCTGATCCCCTTCTGCAAATTGACGTTCAGAGCGACCTTGATCTGCTTGTTGCTTCATGTGATTCTGTGCCATCACCAAATTCTCTTTGAGTGTACGGAGAATAGCCTCTCGAGTTGTAAGTGTTAGGTCAACCACCTAGATCTTCGAGGCACCTGGTAAGTATGAGAGAACTGAAGGTGGATTCTATCCATATACTGCTTCAAAAGGAGTCATGCGTGTAGTTGTATGGTATGAAGTGTTGTACCACCAGTCATCTAGGGGTAACCAGTGAGCCCACTGATTTTTCTTTTCCGAGGAAAAACACCTCAAATACGTTTCCAAGCACTTGTTGACAACTTCCATTTGGCCATCAGTCTGGGGATGATAAGTTATGCTGAGATGAAATTCGGTGCCTTGTATCTTGAAAAGTTCTTGCCAAAAATTGCTTGTGAAAGTTGGGTCACGATCATAAACAATAGAGTGCGGCATGGCATAAATATTTAAGACTCGATCCATGAAAATTTGAGCCACCATGGATGTTGTAAACTGTTGTTGANTGGAAAGGCGATCAACAACCACCATGATGACTGATTTATTTCCCGATTTGGGTAAGCCGGTAATAAAATCCATAGAGATATCCTTCCAAATAGTAGGTGGAATTGGGAGCGGTTGTAGTGTGCTCAGAGATTTGACTATTTCTCCCTTGTTGCGTTGACATACATCACATTCAGTGAAAAAATTATGAATGTCCTGTTTCATACCATCCCAGAAAAAGGAACGTTTGACCCTGTCATAGGTTTTGGTGAACCCGGAGTGCCCTGCTGTGGGTGTAGCATGAGACTCAAAAAGTACTGTGGATTTAAGCCTTGATTGTTTACTTAAATACAAATGGCCTTTGTATCGAAGTTCATCATGGAGCCAAGACTCCCCTAGGGAAGCCGGAGCATTGGATTGCAATTGTTGGATCAACTGCAAACTTTTGGGATCTTTTAGCCATTCCTGGTGAACGACTTGGAGCCAATCTAGGACAATGAATGAAAGAGAAAAAAGGGATCCTTCATCGTCATATTTACAGGAAAGTGCATCCACAACCACATTGTCTTTTCCTTTCTTGTAAATGATCTCATAATCATATCCAAAGAGCTTAGTCACCCATTTTTGTTGTTCTGGGGAGGAAATGCATTGTTCCAGAAAATACTTGAGGCTTTGATGGTCTGTCTTAATTTGGAAACGTTGCCCCAATAGATAAGGGTGCCACATATCAACAACATGCAAAATAGCTAACATTTCCTTTTCATAAATGGATTTGCCCAAATTTCTTTCAGATAGTTGCTTGTTGGTAAAGGCCAAAGGTCAACCCTCTTTCATAAGGATAACACCAATTCCTTTCCCTGAGGAATCACATTCCAACACAAAGGTCTTTTTGAAATCGGGAAGGGCAAGGACTAGAGTGGTGCACATGGCCATTTTCAAGGTTTGAAAAGCTTGAGTAGCAGTTGGAGTCCAAGTGAAAGAGTTCTTTTTCAGGAGAGCAGTGAGAGGTGCTGCAATCTTCCCATAATTGTTAACAAACTTGCGATAATACCTTGTTAAGCCCAGAAATCCATGCAATCTCTTAAGAGTCTCTGGGTGAGGCCAGTCTTGCATAGCTTCAATATTTTTAGGATCCACCCTGACGCCATCCTTGCCAACCAGATGACCCAAGTATTCTACTTATGAGGCACCAAAAGCACATTTAGACTATTTCAGGAAAAGTTGGTGCTGAGAGAGTAGATGGATAACTCGATCCACATGAGAAAGATGGCATGTCCATGTTTTTCTATAGATGAGGATATCATCAAACAAAACTAAGACAAAATGGCGGATAAAAGGACGAAATACATGATTCATGAGGCTTTGGAAGGTGGAGGGGGAATTACACAAGCCAAAGGGCATGACCAAAAACTCATAGTGGCCCTCATGAGTTCTAAAGGTAGTCTTAGGAATGTCTGCCTCTTTCATACGTAACTAGTGGTAGCCCAAACGAAGATCCAGTTTAGTGAAGAATTCAGTGCCACTCAATTCATTCAGGAGGTCATCAATGACAGGAATGGGGAATTTGTCTTTGATGGTAAGTTTGTTGAGGGCACGAAAATCAAGACACATTCACCAAGAACCTTCTTCCTTTAGGACCATGACCACAGGAGAAGCGTAGGGGCTCGTACTAGGGCAGATAACACCTGCATTAAGGAGTTCCTGGACCATTTTCTCAATTTCATTTTTTTGGGAAAAGGGGTGATGATACGAATGAATATTGGGAGGAAGGCTTCCTGGTACAAGGGAAATGGAATGATCATGAACACCACAGGAAGGAGGGAGTCCTTGGGGAGTGGAAAAGACCAATTGATGTTTAGAAAGGATGGCTTGGAGGTATTGCAGGACCGAGGGTGTCTATGTTTCTTGTATGGCATGGATTTGGGCGATAACACCAGAATGACCTTTTTTGAGCAGATTTTTCATGCGATGGGAACTAATGATCTTAGGTGAACTGGCGGTTTTCCTTGGAACTTATATTGGTGGACCTCATGGTCGAATTGCATGGTTAATTATTTAAAATCCATGATAATGGGACCCAATGTCCTTAGCCAGTCTGCACCCAAAACAATGTCACAACCTCCCATGTCGATATAAAACATATGGGATTTCAGGTGGTAGTCACCAATTTGGAGACAAACATTTTCACAATGCCCTCCACATTTCTTGGAACCACCATTGGCAATCATGATTTGGAAATTATTGACGTCATGGATGTAGCAATGAGTTTCTTGGGCAATGCAGTGATGAATAAAATTATGGGTGCTGCCACTATCAACCAGAATAATGACCTTTCAATGCTTGATGTAACCGATTAGCTTGAGGGTTTGGGGAGCAGAGAAGCTAGTGAGATCATTGAGGGAAGTGACCGGTTCTACTTTGGGAGGGTCTGAGGGAGGGGTTATGTCAATGGATTCAGATGACTCAGACACAAGGGGAGTTTCTACATCCTCTTCCGAAATATCCTCGGAGATTTCCATAAAAATATTTTGTTCTTTACACTTGTGGCTCGGGAAATATTTGTCATCACAGTTATAACAAAGGATTTTGAGTTGGCATTCAACCATTTCATCCACGATCAATTTTTGGATCTTTAGTGGGGTAAAGGAAGTAGTGGGATTTACTGGTTTAGGGCGAGGGATAAAGGAGGGTTTTCGATTTTTAGAGGATACCACCTGTTGTGATTCTTTAGCTCTTTTAGTATCCTCCACCCAACTCTAAGGCCGAGCCATGAGGACATGGGCCCGAATCTCATCCTTGTGGCCGCTGATAAAAAAATCTCAGAAAAAGGCATCAGACATGCCCTCTGTTCTAAAATCCAGGCGCTCAAAGGCAGCTATAAAGTCTTCCAGTGTTCCTAATTGTTTTAACTTTGTCAAATGACCCAAATGGTTGGTGTCAGTGCCAAAGCATTCATAAATCTATGCCACAAAGTGTGTCCAAGCAATATACCCTTGACGAGAAGTTTTTCTCCATTGCCACCATTGCCACCGTTCTTGATCTATATGGAGAACACCATATCGGAGTTTAGCGAAGTCATTTGTAATGCCGTATAAAGAGAAATAATGTTCCATTTGGGTTACCCAACCAATGGGGTCCGAGCCATCAATTTTGGTCACATCCACCCGTGGAAGGCGTAGGTCACGTTGAAAGTGATGGTTCTAAAAGTTATTGGAATGAGAGGAATGGTCACCTTCAGGATGTGGAGGTGAGGAAGAGGAAGGGTTATCTGTAGGGATATGCAGTTTGGTGCAGAGTATCGAAAAGACTGATTCAAGCTGGGTGGTGAGGTCTTGTTTGATTTCCTCCATTGAGGACTGCATGGTTATATTGATGGATGCAACATTGGCACTGAGTTGTTTCACTTCTTGTTGGGTTTCGATGAGACCAGATTGGAAGGTGTTGAAGCAAGCTTCCAAGTCTTGGCTACGGGTATGGGCCATGAGGATGGGGGAATTGAAAGGGAGCAGGCGAGGTCAATTTTTTTTTTGAAAAATGATATGGATGAATGTGATAAGGGAGAAGAGATGAATCCAATGGATTAGGTCTCAAATAATGGTGAAAACATTTCCAGACTTTTTTTTTTACATCTGTGGAATTATACTCCGGTCTGAAGAATACTGCAGAGAGGAAATGCCCAAATGCTTAACCAGAAATAAATGTGTATTTACTTGGCAACCCGAACACAGTTGTGTGGCAATAGATCTTGTCTGTTTTAATTTGTTTATGTTTCTATCCCCAAGGGTTAGGTATTCGAGGGTTCTACAGACAAGGGATTTCCCTGTGCTATAGCTCTCTGATATACATGCGGGGTCCAACAATAGTACTCGACCCAATATATTAGGGAACTAACTAGGGAGGATAGATCGTACCCTTAGCCATACTACTCGACTACCCAGGCACTAGAGAGTATCTTCCTGAGTGTTGTTCTCGGTGACACTATAACAATTAGGTGGCTGATTGGTTTATCTAAAGAGAGCTTCAGGTAATCTAGGCCGATCCGTACACAAGTGTTGTCTGATGCGCTACCACTTGAAGGGGTACCAATAGGGGTTAAAAGGGTTTCCAACAGATGTGCGCTTAAATACCACTTGTATTTCCTGCGTGTATGAATCCCTCAACTGCGGGTTTATGCATGTAACGACAAATCTCTATGGCTTAAAGACATCGGAATACGTCTCTACCTTGAAAAATAAATTAACCCACACTTTCTGTCGAGGAAAGTGCTCTGATACCACTTGTAATATATCAGATATAAAATGTATGTAGAACAGAAATAAAATGCTAGAAATGGCAGAATAACAACAATATAACCAGAACATTCACCACAATAGCACTGAAATGATAAGAGAATAATAACAGAAATAACACTTTGAATATGAAATCAATGTTCACGGGCCTCTTCGAGGGGGCAACCTCCAGTTGAGTAGAGCTCTATTACAATAATATCCAAGCTGGGGTTCTCATACCCTCGATTCCTATTTATACTAAAAAGAAGCATCTAGAGGAAGATACTTCTAGAAGCAAAAGCTTCTATTAGGTCTTCTTACATCCGCCTTATTCTATTTTATTGAAAGGCCTTATTAATATTGACCTTTATTACATCCGAATATATTGTTCTACCTATGTGCGGGTTAGGACCCTAACAATTTCCAACAACAATAAATCTTCATCTTTCATACTAGTGGGTTCGATTATAGATATCACAACCCATAAATCTTGATCTATGTTAGGGACCTAAATCCCTAACTTCTCATATAGGTAGAATAATATATTTCCATGTAATAAAGGCCGATACTAGTTAATAAGGCCTATTTAATAAATATGAACAAGTCAATATAAGAATACCTAATATAATCTTTCTCTTCTAGAAATATCCTCCTTTAGAATGTTCTTTAGAAGATAGAATTAGTATAAATAAGAGTAGAAGGTATGAGAGGGATTTTTCTTGAGAATTATTGTAATATAGCTATGTTCTGCTGGAGGTTTCCCCCTCAAAGAGGGAAGTGAACATTGTTTCCTATCAATAAAGGTATTATTTTGGTATTTTGGTTCAATATATTCTGATGTTTCGTTGCTATATTCTTATTCTCTATTGTTATTTCGCTGGTATTTACTGCAACATCTCTATTTTCTACTATTATAATAGATTTGGTTCCTAACAAGTGGTATCAGAGAACTTTCCTTGGTAGGATTCGTTGGTTAATTTTTTTCTAGGGTAGGGACGTGTTTCAACGTCTTTAAGCTACATAGATTTGCAGTCGGGGAAGCATAGATGCATGAAATACAAGAGGTAATTAAACACACATATGTTGGCCACTCTTGTAACCCCTGTTGGTACCCCTTCGAGTGGTAGCGCATCAGACACCACCTCTATACAAAATTTTTCTTCCATGTACTTCTGGTATATCAGGAGACCCCTTAGCTATCTTAAAACCATCTATAGATCAATCGATCGACCACCTGAATGCTATACTGCCACCGAGAATAACACTCGAGAACATACTCTCTAGTACCTGGGTAGTCGGGTAGTATGACCAAGGGTACAGTCTAGCCTCCTTAAATAATGCCTTGAGATATTGGGTTGAGTACTACTATTGGACCTTGCACGTATATCAGAGAGTTATAGCACAACGAAAACCCTTTTTGTAGGCACCCTGGAAACCCTAACCCTTGGGAAGGAAACCAAATAGAAAATGAATAGAGCATATATATTTCTGTGCAACCTTTCCTCTGACATTTGGGTTGCAAAAATTACAAACAAAAAGGAATAGAGAAGATATATTGCCCTGAAGCCTTTCCTCCTACACTTAGGTTGCGAAAATCACTATACATTTTTTTCATTTTTTTTGTTAAGAATTTGGCATTTTGATACTACGGTATTCTTATCTGCATAAAAACCTAGAGAAGTAAAAAAAATTAGAGCAAAAAAATGAGCATGGGACCTGCCATTACCCTTATTTGAGACATACCTGGATCATTGTGATACTTATTATTTTTAACCTTTTTTTACCTCCCTGGACCCTTATTTGATACCTATCTCATTGGATTCCCCTTTTCACCCTGATCTTTGTGATACCTATCATTTTTAACCTTTTTTTTTTTTTTTTTC
>ML804918.1:14891-58476 GCA_009831015.1 Picea engelmannii | reverse complement strand
CCTTATTTGACACCTATCCCATTGCATTCCTCTTTTCACATTGAACACACTCATATACATCATTTTTTATTCTTTTTTCCATGGTCCCACTTCCCCTCTTTCATTCCCAACAACCCATGGCCAACACTCGCAACTAAGAATTCCTTCACCTGCAAGATGAATCCAAACAACACAAGGTAGACATCTAAAGAACGCCCTCTGAAATTGCTTCCAATAATTCACACTTGGACACCTTCGAGGGAAAAGTTATAGGCGAATTGGTAGAGGTTAAGGGTGAATCATCCTCTCTCACCTAGTGGTTGAAACCGTCCCTTGGCTCTCCCTCCCTTGAAAAAAATTCCCACTCTAAAGGTAAGAAATCTTCCCATAATACGGCCCTTCATTCTCGCTTCCTCGTGACCCCCGCCTTCCCCGAGTTGAAGTGAACAAATTTGATGGATCCAATCCTACTAGTTGGGTCACTCAAATGGAACATTATTTCTCCTTGCATGGAATTACCGATGATCTGGCCAAAATTTGATATGGTGTCCTCTATTTGGATCCAAAATGTTGGCAATGGTGGAAATGGCGTAGAAAGACACCCCAGAGGTATGTTTCTTGGACTTAGTTTGTGGTAGAGCTATATGACCACTTTGACACTGTCACCCACTATCTTGATCATTTGACAAAGTTGAATAAATTTGGCATAGTGGAAGACTTTATATATGCCTTTGAACACTTGGCTTTCAAAACAGAGGGCATGTCTGATGCCTTCTTCCGATAATTTTTTAATAGTGGCCTCAAAGAGGTCCTCATGGCTCGCCCTCACAATTGGTTGGAAGCTACTCAACGTGCTAAGGAAGCCCAAAAAATTGTATCTACTCAGAATGAAAAACCTTCATTTGTTCCTCACACTCGACCTACTAACCCTTACACTCCTCCACTCCCCTCAAGATCCAAAAATTAACTTCGACTGAAATGGCGGAACACCAAATCAAGGGCCTTTGTTATAATTGTGAAGACAAGTATTTTTCGAGGAACAAATGTAAGGAACAAAATTTGTTTATGGCCATATCTGAGGATGTTTCTAAAGAAGAGATCGAGACCCCCCTATGGAAGAGTTACCCAAGTGAATTTATATTACTCCACCCTCTAACCAACCAGAAGTAGAACCGATCATTTCATTGAATGCTCTCACTGGATTCTCTACTCCTCAAACCCTAAAGCTCATTGGCTGCATTAAGAATTGAAATGACATCATCTTAATTGATAGTGGTAGCACTCATAATTTTGTTCATCGTTGTATTGCCCAAGAAACCCATTGTTATATACATGCAGTTAAAAACTTTCAAATCATGATTGGCAATGGTGGTTCCATGAAATGTGGGGGGCGTTGTGAAAATGTGTTTCTCCAAATTGGGTAGTACCACCTGAAATCTCATATGTTTGCTATTGACATGGGTGGTTGTGATATTGTGCTTGGTACAAAATTGTTACGCACTCTTGGTCCCATACTCATGGATTTTAAGGAATTAACCGTGCAATTCCAATAGGCATGACAACAATGCAAATTCCAAGGAATCACAACAGGATCCCCTGAGATCATCAGTTCCCATCGAATGGAAATAACTCCTCAAAAAAGGCCATTCCGACATTATTTCCGAACTCCATTCCATTCAAGCAATTGAGACACGTGAACTCCAATGCATCGTCTCCAAACACTAAGATATTTTTTCCACTCCCCAGGGAATTCCTCCTTCTCATGGTTTTCATGATCACTCCATTCCTCTGATCCCCAACAATCTTCCTCCCAATGTTCACCCTTATTTTCATCTGTTTTCCCAAAATAATGAAATTGAGAAAATTGTTCAAGAATTGCTAGCCACATGTGTCATCTGCCTTGGTACCAGCCCCTATTATTCCCCTATGGTCATGGTACTCAAAAAATAAGGTACTGGGCGTATGTGTCCCGAATTTCATGACCTCAATAAACTCACCATCAAAGACAAATTTCCCATTCCTATCATTGATGATCTCTTGGATGAATTAAGTGGTGCTTAGTATTTTACTAAGCTTGATCTACGTTTTGGATACAACCAGATACATATGCAAGAGGAATAAATTCCTAAGACTTCTTTTCGCACTCATGAGGGTCACTATGAATTCTTGGTCATGCCATTTGGCCTGTGTAATGCTCCCTCCACTTTCCAAAGTATCATGAACCATGTTTTTCGTCCTTTTCTTTGTCATTTTGTCCTAGTTTTCTTTGATGATATTCTCATGTATAGTAAAACCTGGGTAGATCATCTTACCCATGTGGATCAAGTTCTCAGTCTACTCTCTTAGGATCAATGTTTTCTCAAAAAATTTAAACGTGACTTTAGAGATTTGGAAGTGGAGTATTTGGGTCATATTGTCGACAACGATGGTGTAAGGTTGGATCCCAGGGAAATTTATGTTATGTGGGATTGGCCATGCCCAAAAACTCTCAATATCTTGCATGGTTTTCTGGGTTTAACATGATATTATCGCAAGTTTGTTCGTAATTTTGGAAACATTGTAGTGCCTCTTACTTCTCTCCTAAAAAAGAATGTTTTCACTTGGACTCAAGCAGTTGATTAATCATTTCAAGCATTGAAAGAATCCATGTGCACAACTCATGTCTTGTCCCTTCCTGACTTCACAGATACTTTTGTCCTCAAATGTGATGCCTTCAGAAAAGGCATTGGCGCAGTAGTCATGCAAGAGGGTAGACCCTTGGCCTTCACTAGTAAACAACTCTCGGAGTGAAATCTTGGCCAATCAATATATGAAAAGGAAATGTTAGCTATTTTGCATGTTGTGGATATTTGGAGTCCTTATATCTTGGGGCAATGCTTCCAAATTAAAATAGACCATCAGGGCCTCAAGTGTTTCCTAGAACAAAGGATTTCATCTGAGGAGCAATAAAAATGGGTGACCAAGCTATTTGGATATGATTACGAGATCGTTTATAATAGGGGAAAATAAAATGTAGTGGCATATTTTCTGTCCAGAAAATACGAAGAAGAAGGATCCATTTTTTCCCTCTCCTTCATTGTACCAGATTGGCTCCAAGTTGTTCATTAGGAATGGCTGCAAGAACCCAAAACTTCTTGATTGATCCAACAATTGCAATAAAATTCTCCAGTTTCTTCAGCATACTCTTGGCACAATGACGAGCTTCGGTACAAAGGTCATTTATATTTAAGCCACTAGTCACAACTTAAATCCAAAGTGCTTTCTAAGCTTCATGCTTCACCCACAAAAGGGAATTCTGGGTTTACAAAAACCTATGAACGAGTTAAACATTTTTTTTTGGGATGGTATGAAACAATATGTCCACACCTTTGTGGCTGAATGTGATGTTTTCCAAACTGTCAAAGCTCCAGGCACACTACAACTGCTTTAGATTCCACCATCTATTTGGAGGGACATTTCTATGGATTTCATAACGGGCTTACCTAAATCTGGCAATAAGTCAATCATCATGGTGGTAGTTGATCGCCTTTCCAAAAATGCTCATTTTTGTTCTCTTCAACACCCATTCACAACATCCACAATGGCTCATATTTTCATGGATCATATTTTCAAGCTTCATGGCATGCCTCATTCTATTGTATCTGACAAAGATCCAACTTTCACCAGAAATTTTTGGAAAGAACTATTCAAGCTCCAGGGCACACAATTACATCTTAGTACTACTTATCACCCACAGACTGATGGCCAAAATGAAGTTGTCAACAAATGTTTGGAAACATATTTGAGGTGTTTTGCATATGACTGGAAACATTGGTGGGCTCAGTGGTTACCCCTAGCTGAATGGTGGTATAACACATCTTACCATATTGCTACCCACATGACTCCTTTTGAAGCAATATATGGACAAAAGCCTCTGTCAGTTCTTTCCTACATACCATGGGTCTAGAAGGTTCATGAGGTTGACAAAACTCTTACAGTCTGTGCCACCATTCTTAGTGCTCTCAAAGACAATTTTTCATGGTTCATAATTGTATGAAACAACAAGCAGATCAAGGACGTTTAGAACGCCAATTTGCTATAGGGGACCATGTGTTTGTTCATCTACAACATTACAAGAAGAATTCACTCAAAGATGAACATTGTCAGAATCTTTCTCCCAAATTTTATGGTCCTTATACCATTATCAAACATGTGGGACCATTGGAATATTAGTTAGCTCTGCCCAATCATTCTAATATCCATCATGTTTTTCATGTCTCATGCTTAAAGAAGGTGATTGGAACTAAGTTCCAAAATTAGATCAATCTTCTAGAGTTGGATGTTGAAGGTTCCATATGGTTGCAACCACATGTAGTCTTGGACCAGTGTGAACGTCATCTCTGTCAATGCACCATCAAGGAGGTGTCAGTGCAGTGGAAATATACAACTCTAGAAGATGCCACCTGGGAGCTGAAAACTATTCTCTAGGAATTTCCTCATCTCAATCCTTGAGGAAAAGGTTGTTCTTCAAGGGGGAGGGAATGTTAGGGACCTAAACCCCTAACTTCTCATATAGGTAGAATAATATATTTCCATGTAATAAAGTCTGATACTATTTAATAACGCCTATTTAATAAATATGATCAAGTCAATGTAAGAAGACCTAATAGAAGCTTCTGTTTCTAGAAAGATCTTCATCTAGAATGTTCTTTAGAAGATAAAATTAGTATAAATAAGAGTAGAAGGCATGAGAGGGATTTGTCTTGAGAATTATTTTAATAGAGATCTTCTCTACTGGAAGTTTCCCCCTCGAAGAAGCAAGTGAACATTGCTTCTTATCAATAAAGATATTATTTTGGTATTGTGGTTCCATATATTCTGTTTTTTCGCTGCTATATTACTGTTCTCTGTTGTTATTCCGCTGGTATTTACTGCAACATTTTTGTTTTCTGCTATTATAATAGATCTAGTGCCTAACAATCTATGAGAAGATCCTCCATCTTGAGCTTCTGCAAATCAAAGTTAGTACCATCAAACTTCTCCATTTTTAATCTAGATGTGCTCTCCATTTCATTGCAACAAGATTTTCTTCTGCAGAAGCTCCCACTCAAATAAAGATTAGATAAAAAAATATTGTGTCTAACACCTTGGAGCCAAAATAATCAAGCTCTGATACCAAATGATAGGAAGCATATGCATGGAATATGTTTTCTACACTAATCCGTGAGAGAAGAAATGTGTGGAAAATAAAAAAATAAAAAATTGCAAACAAATGAAATAAACAAAAACCAATTAGCGACATGATATCATTGGGAAAACCCTTTCGAGAGAAAAACCACACACTCTCAGGAACACACAATGTATTATTCAACAACTATATGGTTACAATACAAAGTCTTTGTTCTCTCAAGAAGAGTGTTCAATAGTAACATAATTATGGAGCGATTTTGAAAACATAGTAGTAAGATAAAACTTGCAGTCTCTAATTTCCTTCAACTCTAGCACTCAATAAATATAGGCATACTAAAACCATAAACACATTTATGGTTTACCATTTATACATATTGAAAACCAATAGGAGGTTATTCAGTGTCATTGCTATGCATTTATTCTCTTACATAAGGAAGTTATGCCTCCCACAAGCTGACTTATCCTGTTGACCACCATGTGACGAGTGGATGCCACTTCATCTTCCATTACTCATATATGTCGAAGATTCGAGAGGGTCCAAAACCCTAACTCAACCTTGACCCTACCCTTCGACGACTATGAGGACGTTGTTAAATATTAGGTCGCTAGGAAAGGAAGGAGTTCCATTCTTATTGTACTAATTATTGTTCCATAGTTGAGAATAACAAGGGAGTGAGATATTGGAGTACAATAGAAGAAGTAGAAGACCGTGTAGCAATGATATAGGTCATAGTATCCATGATAACTCCATGCTTAACGATTTGACTGGTAAAATCTACTGAGATATAGATACCCCCTTCTAGATTTGAACTTGTAACCTCTTAAAAGGAAACACATATTCTTAAATACTTTTTTTTAATGTAGCTAGTCATTTGAATACTTTACAAAGATTTACATACTCTATTCACCTCTTAATTTAAAAATAAAACTTAAAAATAATACATATTTTTTATTATTAAATTAACTAAAGATATAAATCATCTTAACTTAAATGTCAAAAAAAAATTCCACCACCAACATCTTAATCGCTACACGCAGGCCAACACACCATACAATCATTTATATGTTGTCAATTTATTTCTTATTAATAAATTGAGACAAGTGGAGTGAAATCATCGCTACCCAATTTGTATATGTTTCAGTACAGGAAGCGGCCATTCTTTTAATCTTTCATTTTCAGTACTGGAAGCGGCCATTTCAGTTTCAGGAACTATGGAAATGGAAGGACAAGGACAAATGAATGACATTACAGTTTGGGTTTCAGTTATCAGTTAGAAATTAGTGTTCGTCTTTATAAGAAAGTTTTTAAAAATGCTAGAAAGTTATAATTGAAATTTATGGTTAAAGATTATTAAATGTGTTCATTATCAATAAGTGTAAGCCTTTATCTAAGATTTTTAATTAAAAATTGAAATACAACATAATTAAGTCAATAATCTTTAATAATTACTTACTATAAAATTAGGTTTTCTAAATTAAAGTTTCTCATAAAAGATATAGAATATTTTGCTTGCTAGGTCAATATTTTTAATAATTACTTACTATAAAATTAGGTTTTCTAAAACTAGGGTTTCTAATTAAAAAATAAAATATGATAGAATAATCACTGTCACTTTTAGTCATCGAAGCATCCTTCAAACCATCAAAATAGGTTTTGCAATAACACAGGAAGGTGCCACCATTCTAATAAACAGGCTGTAATATCTCACATGAGGAAACCCAGCCTGAAAATAGCCTACCACCTATAATACTTAAAAGTACTTTGTTGTGAGGCTGTGAGGAATGACACGACTTTTCTGGCCTTTCACAGAAGCCTTTGTATCAGGGAACACATTACCCTCCTCCTCATCCAACGACCCGTCCTCTAACACCCGCATAGGGAATGGCATAAGATGGCCAGGAAGATCCTCTGCAATCTCTTCCTGAACAAAATACTTCCAAATTCCCTCGCATATCAAGCGTACCATCCTCATGCATTCAACACTCTCCAGATGAATATATTCATGCCGCAGGCCTGCATTCTTATCTGCAAAATGCTCGTACCACAGAGACATTCGATATCCGAATATCTCCCCTCGAGCTCGATGACGCTACTGGTTGATGTGCTGTGGCTGGTAACATCATTGGGCTATTGCAGTGTCTCTGGCTCCGTCCATGGATCGCTGGTTTAAGTTGGCCGATCCTATGATAATGTATTCATCATCCACTGGATAACACAAGAGAAAACATTTTACAGCATGGAGTGAATAAACTAGGCATATCGGCTGGTAAGTGACCATTCAATAATATTAAATGCAAGTAACTAGCACTCGGGGTAACTAGCACAATCGCAAATTCGGTTGGTGAACGTCAATAGGTAAAAACAGTTGCAGCACTTAAAATTTAAAACTAGTTCAAATTCAACCCATTTCCACAGAGATGTTAATTCGTGGAAATTAGATGGTCTTAATATGATTAGGTAAATGTGAAAAAGTAATAAGGTTAACTGATGCATTCATAAATGCAAGGAAGTTATGAACAATGAATCCTATCCATTGATTTGAGAGGACTACTAAAAATATGCTAGCATCTTTTATTGCTAGCGATCAAATTAAGTTTTTAGATTAAAAGATCATTAAGTGTGCACATTGTCAATAGGTGTATGCCTATCGGCATAATTACTAGCACAACGGCTAACTCATGACTGAGAATGCCTAAACGTGCCCCCAATATACCACGTATGTGGTAATCCGTATGTGGTAATATGAACTCATGGTTGAGAACGCTGAAAGGTATCGACTGAGAACGCGTGCCCCCAATATACCACGTCTGTGGTAATCTGTTTGTAGTAATATGAAACGTTTGGTTGCATTAGGTTGATAAATGGAACGCGTGGGCATTGGACGGCCGGTTTAGAAGCAAAAAGTGGGCATTTATTTAGATGCCACTGTTTAACCCTACTTAATCATTTAAACGTGGCAATTACATATCCTTACAGTAATTTTTTAATGTGATAAGGTAAATGTTAAAAAGTAAACATGTTAACGGATGCCTTGATAAATGCAAGAAAGTTATGAACAATAACTCTGACCCATTGACTTTGGAGGACGACCAAGAATATGCCAGCATCTTCAATGCATAGCCATCAGATTAGGGTTTAAGGTTAAATAAGGTTAAAAAATCATTAATTGTGCCCGTCGCCTTTCAGTGTAATTACTGGCACCGTCGTAAAGTCAACTAGTGAACGCCTATAGGTATTAAAACCAAAAGAACCTCCCCACGTAGTTAAAACCCCATGCTACATAAAATAATGGATCATTATTATCAAGTTTATGTAAACTTGACAATTAAAATTTCCATAGATTCTTAATTATCTAAATGTGGTAATCAGATGGCCTTATAGTAATTTCTTAATATGATTAGGTAAATGTGAAAAAGTAAACATGTTAACTGATGCATTCATAAATGCAAGGAAGTTATGAACAATGAATCCTATCCATTGATTTGAGAGGATGACTAAGAATATGCTAGCATCTTTTATTGCTAGCCATCAAATTAAGTTTTTAGATTAAAAGATCATTAAGTGTACACGTTGTCAATAGGTGTAGGGTTATTTGATATTGTTCATTAGAATATGTTAGGGTTATTTTATATTGTTAATTTGCACGTTATGGATTAGGGTTATTTTATGATATTGTTCATTTGTTAGGAGAGTTAAAGGGTTTTTAAGAGTTACACATCCGTACATAAAATAAACTAATATTTTTAGATTGTTTAAGAGTTACATATTTGATATGAAGTTAGTTTTTTCTCTTTATTTATAAAATGTCGTGAAATGTTTTTGGATTTATAGTTTGTGTTTCAAAAGGTAGATTCAATCACTTAAAACACTTAGTTTGGACTGAATAAATGAATATGGAACAAATTATGTTTATGTAACGAATTCCCTTAGTTTCAAGTATAAATATTAAATTGAGAGTATAGTTGAATGATTGTTAGGAAAAGTTATTACTTTCCCGTGAAACATATACCTCCTCACCTCTGCCTAAAACATATAGTGCAATGGAAAATGTCGAAGGAATCTTCAACAAGATCGTTGAATCTGGTACCATTTTTTGCTATTTTGGTCTTTTTCTTTACTTTTGTCCTTGCTTATTTGGAGAATTCTTTGCCCCTTTGTCCAGTTTTATTTGGAGAATGCCTTGAAATATTTTGAGGTTGTGAAATTGTGTCCATTAAATGCCCATTTACAATTAAGTCCCATCAAATCTACCCATTTATAATAGGTGTACGGCTATCAAAGTAATTAGGTATTTTTAATTTTAATTTTGATTGTCTATAAATGTGAATATTTTAAGGTGTTGTCTAAACATTTTATTTTTTGAATTTTTCACTGGAATCTAGTGAAACAGATTTTGGTGAAATCATCATTTTAGATAGTTTAAATTGTACTTTTGAATCCGTAAATAGATTTAGCACCATGAAAAACACCTCAAGGAACTTGGACTCGGATTATAGTTTCGTACTATATTGTTTTTTTTTCTTTTCTAAATTAAACTACATGTCCTCAAAATGTTTAATTTCATATTATGGTTGTTTTACCTATGTCTTCCAATAATATTATGTTGTTAATATATAATTTCTTCATTATCTCATTGTGATGGAATCTTAATAATTTTTTTTTTATTACTCACAATGTAGTCTAAATCTTGAAAAAAAATTATTAGCATTTTTTATAGGTATCTTATTATGTATACTTGAATTGTTTGTTTGTAAAAACGTCATTTCAAACAAATAGAATTGTGTGCTCTAGTTGTATTCACAAACATCTATGACCTAAAAACTATCAAATTTGTTAAATTTTTTGGAGTGAAGAACTTTAATATTTTATACAACTTTCTTGATCACTAATATTGTAGGTTCTTTGGAATTCTCTGGGTTCATTACCTCTGAGTGAAACCCTAGGGTGTTTTTCTTATCATCAACAAAAAAAATTGGCGATGAATAAGTATTTAATCCATGCTAAACTAGGTCAACGATAATGTTTAGATGTCCTTTATGACCCATTATTAATTGTGTACATGCTCTTAAAGAAGTTGCAGTTGTTAAAACAGTTGAAGGCCCCTCTAGCACTTGATTCCCACTTTCCATTTCTAGATATGCCTTGTTTTTATGGCTTTAGCTAACTATCCCTTGGTGGTAGTAAAATTCCATCATGTGAGTCATTGACGACCTAGGTAGGTATGTGAGGTTATTGGGATGGATCTACTAGGATACATGATCTAGGAGAGCTGATAGTCTTTCTCACTTTTTTGTATGCAATGTAAAAGTGTTGTTAATGTTGTGCAGATTGTCATACATATTTATAGCACACTTATCTTATGCCTAAGCATGGACCCTAATTTTATGTATCTGTCATACTTTGACCATCTACTCTTACAGATTATTATGTAGATGGCTCACTCATTTTCATTTTTCTTGAGGTAGCTTCACATATATCAAGGAAATACACATATCCCAAGGCATCGATCACATCATCCAAGGAACTTTTGTGCTATTTACACTTGCATGGATCACTTCATTACCTGCCATGTCACAGATGCCAAAACACTCTCCTCATTCACCACTTTTTGAGCTATTTATTACTTGATTTGATGGTTGACCTCACTCATGTGGATGTCACAATAGTTGTTGGGGGTTTTATGACCCATATTTTAATTGGAATGTCACTTTCTATGTTTTTCAGAGACATCTTTGCTTGATATCTGGACCTCTTCATACGTTGGAGGCATATTTTGAGGATTTAAGAGCACAATTAGAGGAGTCATCCACCTTTTGAGGGTGTTTTCACCCATTCCATGTGGTTGTTCTGCCTTTGAAGGATAGGCATTGGCTTATTATTTTCTTGGGAGGTTTCTACACCATTATTTGAAGTTTGGACTATGATTTTTCGAGGAAACGTTGAGCTTCTACACCAAGTCGAACTCTCTTCTATGGGACGACCCCCTTCTCTTAAAGGTTTTAATTCTTGGAGATCTCTCTTTCCTGGTTTGTTTTTAGTGCATCAAATATTTGTTGTGATATTTCAAGACTTCTACTAGCTTTCAAGATCAATCCATTGAAGGGTTAATATACCACTTGGATAGAAGGCATTTGAGGGTTTGTTCCCTCCTTCTTCTCTTGTTAACTTGGGTAGGTGCTCGATCTTTTCCTTTTTTTTTCCTCTTGGTTCCTTGGCAATTGTTTTGTGTATTTTGTTCAAGTTATGGTTGATCTTGTTGGTGAAGGTTTATCCTTTGTGGACTCCCTTCTTTTAGGGCCTTGGTATTCATACCTTATCTTGATTAGATAATAGATTATTCTACCCTAGGGGTTATAATCTCTTAACCCTAATCCTTAAGATAAGAATGAAAAATTCTTAAAGGGGCATAATTATTGACCTCATAATCCCTAGTGGGAATAAGGAATGTAATATCCCCCAAAATAAATTATTATTAAAGTTTGTATGCACTTAGGAATTTATTTATGTTTTTGGAAAATTCGTATTTGGAAAATTATTTCCATTTATGGAAAATTCTGAATTTGAAATTTAATTAATTGTAATTAATTATTGTGACTGTTGGGCAAAGATTTGTTTTTCCCAACCAAATCTTTGACTATGACACTTGTAAGAGACAAATATTTTTTATATTAATTGCTGAAGGACAAATGGAATAGTCAGGTTGGAATTAGTTGGCCATGACTCCATGAGTGGGGAACATGCTTGAACTACCTCAGGGATGAATTTTACAAGTGGAAAATGAGGAATTTGGCCATTGGCAACCCCTAAAAATCAGGGATTTGTAAAGCTGCGAAAATTCCCAAAGGTGGGAAAAGACCTGGGCACTAGATACTTTTGGCATATACAACATATGGGAGGAGGCGGGACGTTTCTTAGTATGATGGAGAAAGGATATCACTTGTTGTTATGAGCACTGTTCTGGGAGTGAGGCAAAAGGAATTTCTGATCTCAAAGAGGACTCTAGTGAAAGAGGAGCATTGGAGTTCGCCCTTATGGACTCATGGTCAGGATAGGGGGCGCATGGAGCAAGTAGATTGGTTGTTTTGTTCTATGGTTGGGTGGAACTTGGTTGTTCCAATTTTTGTCCCAACAATTTTTTCAGATATGTAAATATATTTATTTTCTTGTTGAATTGTTTTATTGAATAATAGCTGGTAGAATAAAATGAATTGTAGAATAAACCTTTACAGTTTGATTTTATTCATTGAGTAAAGTAAGAAAGATATTATGTGTGTTAGCTGTTAATGAAGTTGAGTTATGTGAAGATACATGTATACCTAGGATATGCAGTCAAGCTAAGTGAAATAGAATTATAGCTTGAAAATCTCTCTCTCTCTCTCTCTCTCTTGATATATATATATATATATATAGGCATTTAACCTAAGGAATATTGGCCTGTTGTAAAATCCAAACATAGTGGCATTGTGTGGCTATTACGATCTCTGTACAACATATGAGTAATGTATTTACACTTAGAGTAACGAATCTGTTACAAAACTTGACACAATAACAAATAAGTCTCACAACAATCCACAAGAAGGGTTTGCGACTATACATCGTATGATCCGAGGGTGTAACGATTTTTCACAGTAAGTCTTTACGAACCCCAAAAAACTCTCCCCTTACTAAAGAAATAATATTAATACAACCATGAATTGATTTAAATCATAATGATATATGAAATGTATATTCTCAGAATCAGGGATCAATAGTTCATAATTTGGATAGAGTTGCAGAACTATGTTTACGTACAAAAAACACTTTTGTAAACACTCAAAAGAACGAAAAATACTAACATTCATATTGCAAGAAATACGCTTTTCGAACATAATGAAATCTCGTCCTTAATACAGAGGATGGTTTTCAAGTAGAAAGATCTAGACAGGAATGTATAAAACCTTTAGAGTCATGGAAAGAATCAAGCCAGGAACATAACCTCTACCGAGTAGAACCAAAGGGTAATCACATAGTATGAGACATGGGAATTACAATAAGTTCGACTAATCTTGTTAGAAACTAAACTCTCACGCTGTCGGCTTTCTGTTCCCTATTGGGTTGTTAACATAGACCATAGCTTCCTATGAAGTTTTCGTAGATGTGCAAATATTCGTTCCAGGGTTTAAGGATTGAGACCCAATAATGGGAATAAAATGGAGTGACGAAAAACCCCAAGCATTAAAGGATGCTCAATAAACCCTTAATACTTTAATGCAAAACTGAGAAACTTAGAACTAGTAAAGCAAGGAGAAATAGATGAGGGCGGGTGTGCAATACAAATCACAAAGAACTCAAAAACAAAATGATAGAGATTGGTTTACCTTGCACAGGGTAGCATCCAACCGGTAGTCACCCCTATTCGTTTCTTCCTTCCCAAATCTGAGCCCAACTACAATATTTGGGCCATGTTCACTGACTCGAATATCACAGGAGTTAGCACTAGAGCATTTTCACAAAAGGCACAAATCCAAAGGAGAATGAAACAACAACCCTAGAAACCTTTCTCTGAGCTGAGTAATAGTGATAGTTACGAATATTGTACCTTTTCCATGTGACAGGAGGGAGGTGGCATGTTTTGCATTGGATAGGGTGGCCGAGCGACAACCCTCGGGAGGAACCCTTACAAGAGCCATTAATAGACTAGACAGAGGTTTTAATTCGGTGTCTGACAAGTCCCTCATTCGACTTCATACCAAGTTATTGCAAGGTGAGGAAAACCCATTTAGGGCACGACTATACCCAGTTGTCATGCCCAATCTCTCGTTTAATTAAGGTCTAATCATCTGGTTCGTTAGTGTCAATGAATTTGGGAGGGATAACTATTATTTTTTGGGTTCCTTAACGATGTCTAACCGACAACCATATTCAATATTGTGTTATTAGTGGTTGGATGTTTAACCACAAACCTTTTTTACAAAGTTTGTTACTTAGACAGTTAGAACAAAATGTAAGCCACAATTAAATTAAGGCCTATGATATTTCGATAAAGGTGTATGAATTGTTGGAACCCGAATTCGTATAGATCCTATATGATATAAGTAACATTTATGCATAGGAATGATTGTATTGCTAGTAGGGTTTAATAAAACAAAACGTTAATGATATGCTTAGAAATGGGTATAATGCTAGTGGGGTGTTAATAGTATAAACGTTAATGCTATGAATGAAGAGGGTTACAAAACTAGTAGGCTTTAACAAATATAACGTTAAGGTTTATGCATGGAGATGATTGTGATGCTAGTGGAGTTTACTAATGTGAACGATAAACCTTTATATGTATATTAGCAAATAGAAAGGTTAGTAACTAAGAGACTAGGGTATAATGAAGCTATCCCTTAACCTTTATATATGTGATTATTGTGCAACATGGAGTAACTCAACGATAAAATCTTTTATAATGGAATTTAGTTGTATCAATGAAGTGGTGCACATAAACCTTGTGAAATCTAATAGTGATGACAACTACCTACTTACAATAACTTTATGTCTTTCGAAATAAATTGTTTGAAGAGAAAGGAGATTTAATGTCCCTAACAAAAATAAATATTATTTGGTAAATTTGGGGAACATTACATATGGTATCAGAGAAAACGTTACAACACTTGGACCTCAAAGTAGGGCCCAATTTTTTTTTGTTTAGCACATGCTTTTTTGTTTAATGAAAAACTAACAAAAATGCTTACCGTTACAAACATAAAATTTTTATTTTTGTTGTGATAATGGTAGCATAGAATGAGGAGGAGATCAGACTTGAGGAGAATCCTGAGAAAGGACCTCCTAAATAACCTAGGCATAACAGTGAAGGAAGTTCAGCTACCTGGGTTCTAGAAACAATGAGGAATCTTATTGTGGAACTGTAATTTTTCAAGGCAGATAATGAGAAACTGAAAAAGGCACACAAAGGCTAGCAAGAAATAAATAAAGTATTGTTGCATAGAATAGTGAAAAACAAGAGCCAAAAATACAATGAGAAGGAAGAAGAGGTTAGCAAAAGAACCTCAAAAATTTTTGGTTTTGAAGCAAAAAATGAGAACAATTCTTCCAAAGGCACACCATCAGCAGAAAATAAAACAACCACTGGAAGAAAGAGGAAATAGGTGGACCACTTCGAGGGATAATTCAATAATATCAAACAGTCCACTTTTGATGCAGAATCCAGGACAGGGGAGGAGGCTGAAGCATGGTTATTGGACATAAAGAAATATTTCCATATTTACAATTATTCTAGCAACATGAAGGTCAGACTGGCCATTTGTAACATGAAAGGAAAGGCAAGTCTATGGTGGCAGGACTTGAATTTGGCCAAGGGATTAAAGGAAAAACAAATGAAGACAAAGTAAAAATCCAATGGTTCCTTAGCTGCTTACCACGGTCCTATAAGGACAAAATTGAATTCGACAACCCTAAAACCTTGAGTGAAGTTTTTAGAAAGGCTAGGATGTGTTATGACCAATACAAAGAACAGTCTGAACTTCCCAAGGCTTGGAAAGATAAGAAACATGACATAATGAATCAACGGAAGAAGGGATTCCAACCAACCCCTTTTTGGAATGCGTCAAGGAATTTTCCAAGAAAACATTTTCATTCCAATAATCACAACATCCAAGGGGGTGGGAGACCAGTTAATATGTGAACTAAGAAGTTTGGGGACAACCCTAGGGAATCGTTAAAATGTAGGGAGTGTGGAGAACCTCACTTAAGGAGGAACTGTCCATGTTTAACTTCTATTGTAGGGACCATAGTTCACAACCTACAAGAGGCCTCTACAGTGGGATATGTGGGAAGAAGCATACATAGGATCAATGCAGCTGTGGATGGTCGACAAGATGATCACCAATCCACTATAGTGGAAGTTGAAGGTAAATTTAATAATAATCATATTTATGTTTTAATTGATCCGGGAGCTACTTTGAGTTACGTTTCTCCTGGGGTAGTGGATTCAAACAAGCTTAAGAAAGTAAAGCATAAAAAATATTGGCTAGTGCAGCTAGCAACAAGAAAAAAAAGAAAAGTAACAGATTTCATTTTTTATTGTGAATTCAATTTAGATGGCCAAAACACAAAGTTAAATTTGAATATTCTACCGTTAGGGTCTTATGATATAATTATTGGAATGGACTAGTTAGAGAAGCATAAAGAAATTTTGGATTGTTATGAAAAATCACTTACTTACAGAGATGAAAACAACACTGTTAAGACAGTATAAGGCATGCAAAAAAAAGTCACAGTTTGACATATTTCAACAATGCAGTTTAAGAAGTGCATGAGTAAAGGTTTTTAGATTTATTTTATCCAAGTGACAAATCTGTTGGAAAAAGAAAATAAACCTAGCCTAGAAGATTTTACCGTCTTACATGAATTTAAAGATTTTTTTGTAGAAAAAATACCTGAACTGCCCCTAAAAAGAGAGATATACTTCTCTATCATCTACTGCTTGGATCAACCCCTATATCTAAGCCACCCTACAGAATGAGTTTACCCGAATTAACAGAGTTAAAAATTCAACTACAAGAATTGTTGGACAAGGAATACATTAGACAAAGTGTCTCACCATGGGGAGCACCAGTCCTTTTTGTTAAAAATAAAGAAAGAAATCGAAGATTATGCATTGATTATAGACAGTTAAACAAAATGAATGTTAAGAAAAAATATCGCCTACCTAGAATCAATGATCTGTTTGACCAAGTGGGAGGGGAAAAGATTTTTTCTAAATTGGATTTAAGATCTGGTTATCACCATGTTAGAATAAAGGATGAAGACATAAGTAAAACAATGTTCAAAACAAGATATGGACATTATGAATCTGAGGTTATACTGTTTGGTCTCACTAACGCGCCAACAACGTTTATGTGTTTAATGAATAAGATATCTAGTCAGTACCTGGATAAGTTTGTTTTGGTATTTATTGACGACATTCTAGTGTATTCGAAAACAGAAGAAGAACACAAAGAACATCTAAGGATAATATTGCATAAATTAAGAAAACACAAGATGTATGCAAAATTTGACAAATGTGACTTTTACCAAAATAAAATACAGTACCTAGGACATGTAATGTCTGAAGAGGGTATTGCAGTCGACCCAGAGAAGATAAGAACCATCATGGAATTTCCTATCCCTAAGGATGTAGCAGATATCCTCTCATTCATGGGAATAACCGGTTACTACCACAGATTTACAGAGGGATTATCTAAGATTGCATACCCTATAAATTCCCTACAGAAAAAGGGAACCAAGTTTATTTGGTCGTAGAAATGTCGGGAAAGTTTTAATAAGTTAAAATAACTGTTAACAACTGCACCCATTTTAAGTGTAGTAGACCCATATAAAGAATTCATAGTTTTCGTGGATGCAAGAAAAGAAGGTTTGGGAGGTTTCCTAACTCAATAAGGGCACGTTATTTGTTACGAGTCACGAAAAATAGTCTGCATGGACCTTGGAGTTTGAGTGAGATCCATCACACTCCAAGGTCTAGATTCCTTCAGTTTATTCAATGGCATCGACATCTAACTTCCCTTCTTGGAAAAACCAATTGTTGAGGTCATTGTCGATACACAAGAGTTGGTCGCTTGACTCATCAGAGGTTTCAACTAGGGAACTTACGAGAGGTTCATTGTAGAGGGTGAAGAATCTTCCTTCAGGATGAGGGATAGTTTCCTTGGATTGCTGTCTATTAAAACTTCCATCTAATTGCTCTATAAGGTATTTGTGAAGGATAATACCCAAGTTGCTCACAACATCTATAATGACTACATCTATCAAGAAGGGAGCGCTGGGACAAGAATCAAAGGAAATTTATAGGTTTTTAATGATTCCTTTTGCAAAGTCACCTCTGGTATTTGGTTGTGAAAGGATCAGGCCCAATTGATGCATGAACTCTTTCGTCATCATGTTGGCTGTAGCATTTGGGTGTAGGAGACAGTTGTGAAGGAGGGATTCCTTGACTTGGAGAGTGACATAGAAAGGTGCGAGCTCACCATTCTTGGAGAAAGGGTGTCCCACTTTGTAGATAAAGAGAGGAGAATATTCTGGAGGATCACGCTTAATGGCTTTAGGCGGGAAAGTCTCAAATTCCTCCCTCTCGTCCTAAGGAGGATCTATTTCCAAAGGAATTTCTTGAAAAGGGGTATTGTTTTCATGGGAAAGGATCCATTTCCTTTTGGGGGGAGCGAGTTTGACTTGGAGGACTTCTGAGGGCTTAGGTTTTGAGGAAAGGTTATTACTAGGGTCCCAGAGGTCATCATCTCGTGAGAGGTCAATCTAACAAATGTAGTCTTCGAATTCAAGATTTCTCTTGATCTGAAAGGCTAAGTCTTGTGCTTCCTCTAAAGTTGCAGGTGACCAGTATTTGAGAGTGAACTATAAGATTCCTTCTAAGGAGTGTAGGTAATGTTCGAGGATATCTTGTTCTAAGCTTAGTTTTGATTGGAACTTTTTTAGGAGAAGGTTGAACCTATCACTGAAATCCCTAACACTCTCACAAGACCCTTTGAAAATGCTAAGATATTGGGTATAAGAATCTTGTGTATGTTCACTGTTGCACCATCTTATTCTAAAGGCCTTTTGCAACTCTTCAAGGTTTTTATGCTTCCTTTTGGGAAGGCATCAATCCAAACTTTAGCATCCCCTACAAGAGAGCTATCAAAAAGTCTCATAAATACATTAGGGTGTTCCTAACCAGCCAAATGAAATTCAAAGCTATCACAGAACTAGGCCCAATGTGAGTTACCAAGAACTGCATTTCTTGAGAAAAGTGGTAACCAGGAACTTGCATCCTTGGGTAAGTCGTGTAACCCACCTTGGATGTTACTCATGTCGAAAAAACTGAAAATCTGTGGGTGAGACCACTTGTGTGGATTAAGTGGGGGTGTAGGGTTCATCAAAGTGATAGTATCCATATTAGAGGGGTTTGAGTACAGTCGCTAGCTATGGGTTGTCATCGATGGAGTCGCTAGATAATTTGTTTGAAATTATCAAAGAAAAGGGAAAACACCCTAGTGGAGTCGCCAGGTAAGCTTGTAAGATAAGGATCTTGAGGCAAGGCTTATCGAAAAGATTTTCCATTTGAGGAGAATTGACTCAGTGTTCCCCGAAAACGACACCAAAAATGTTATCGCACAGTTTGTATTTAAGGTAATAGGTCAGAAGATAAAGGGATAAACTGGCATAACAGGAACCAATCCCACCCAATGTCACCTCAATGGGATGGTTCTTTCTATTCTGGGTGGTAAGGCCCAAGGGAGACATCCCTAGTGACCTGAAGCTTTGAGAAGGTGAAGGATGATAAGGCAAAAGTGTAAATCCCCCCTCACAAGTCACCACAAGTCACCACCAAGCAAAAGATCCGGATGAACAACTAATAATAAGAAGTAAACAAAGAAGAAGAAAAGCACCTATCTGGGACAAAGAAACAAGAAAATTATATGTGCAAATCTTGGTTAGTAGTTCATATATCAAAGATCATATGCTAATATAACATATAAGCAATTATAATAATAAATATTGACGAAGTGAATGTTTTTCAATACAACAATGAAATAATATTACTCCACCAATAAATACCAAAATGATGTAGCAATCAATATATCCAATCAATCCTTCATTCAATAAATGCTTTAAACACAATTCAATTGATTATAAGGAAAAACATTGTTGCACAATGATGATAATAGCCAATGATGATGGAAGCAATAGGAATAGGGTTTCAAATCAAAAAAAGTATTTTGAGAGTGTTTAGGATCAAATCACTTCAATGTTGGAGGCTTAGATTAGTGCCTTAGGGTTTAATGGAGTCAATAAGAAGGATGGAAGAGTTGAAGGAGGGTGACTAAAGACTAGAGGGAAGGGTTCTGAAGTGCTACAATAGTGGGGCTTCAGAGACAAAACCCTAGGGGAGAGAGGCTCACTCCGGTGTTGCTAAAGAAAGGCCTCGTGCTCTCTCCTCCTTCTTTAGATCAACTTGGCAAAACAACTAGTTGAAGATAAAGAAAAGACAACTAAAGCATGAGGGTTTGAAGAGGCAAGGTGTTGCTACAAGAAGTCCTTTTCAACAAACCTTGGAATGGTACGGCCTTGGTGTAGAAGAACTAGGCCAAGGACGTCTCACTCTCTTTGGATTATGGATAGTATGGCTAGCTCAAGGAGAAGAAGAAATGAGAGTATAGCTATGGCTAGGCTCTCTCTTCCTTCTTCAATGGCTGAAAATTTCTCTATCAGGGGAAATGAGACAAGGACCAATTAAATGTTCTTGTCACCTAGGGTTTTGACTCAACAAATTTGTAAGTAATGTGCAATAAATTTGAACTACAACCATTCAATAAGAAGTTTTGCAGAAAAACACTTACAATTCATGAAGAAATAACCATGCAAACCCTAGTTGTAAAACCTTCCTTCAAGAGAAACACCATAAATGCCAAAAAAATCTTCCTTCAACAAATGCGCCTCTCTTGAATCAACCAAAAACCCCAATAGGGCGCTAAAATCAGACAACACTAATGAGTGAGTGATAATTAATGATAAAATGAGAGTCAAAACTCTCAATATATAGTGTATCAATGACCTAATTTAACTTTTAGGTCATAAAAAGACTGACAAGGCCAAAATACCAAAATAATACTGTTTTACATTAAATGTTCATTTTAAAACCCTAATTGAGCAAAAAGTGAGACATCACCCCTTCTAAGGGAGATGTTAGCCCGTTTTTAGAGAAAATGTAGCAATAAAGAGAAAAATGTTATCCCTCTTTGTGCCTCTCCATCATGCCACATATGCCAACTACCCTGTCAAACTACCACATGCTCAATATGACATCATGATCCCATAAGTGATGTCCTAGGCCATCTAGGAAAAGCGTTTCACTGGAAGTGGGTCAATCCCCCTAGGCCGGGCTCTGCCAAAGTGCCTCTGATGGAACGTCCTCTTCTTCTCTGGTGAAAAACCCTGATCAACCACCGTCCTGTCTCTGCCCCCCCTGATGGGGTATTAACATCCATCTAGTGGGCTCTTCATCCCCATGGAGGTCTGAACTGATCATCTCCCCATGTGTACCAGTCCAAATAGTACCTGTCCATTGGGCATGGTCCTACACATCAAAAGCTACGCCCTCCATGCACTCATCAGTCACATGCATCATAGCAATGTCAATTACATTTTATCATCAATATTATTAAACATATGCATAAAACCCCTAATATATCTGTCAGTAGCTCAAAGACATTACAAAAAATTGCAATACAAGATTGGAGACAAAGACAAGGCGTCCTATTGGGTTAGTATCCACAAGAAAAAGGAAAGTTTCCAGGAGGATTTTATCCAAGCCATGTAAGTGAGGTGATGTGGTTAGGGGATGTCCAAACATTTGGGTGAAGTGAAAGCCAAGGATGCATAATGTTATTTTTGGGTGCCTTTGTAGAAGGCGAGTTGTACCTGTCATGGATGCATATTTTTCCAAGCCCGTTCTTGCCTTTATTCCCTTTTTATCTTTATTTTTTATTTTTTTTCTTCTTCTTTTTATTTTTACTCAAGAGCTAACTAGAGGACACTTCTTTGGCATGGTGACCAGAGCTGACAATGTTACCCACAAGTACTTTCACAGAGATGAGAAGGTTGGCTCATGATGAGACCCCCTTTCCCTTGGTCATGCAACCAAAGGTCACTGCCCTGGCATGGTAACCAGATGGTGGCAATGTGATACTGTTAGGTACCCATGAACCTTATAGGTTGACTCGTGATGAGACCCCCTATCCTCTGACTAGGTCTTGTTTGTTATTTTCCGGGTCCCTCTTGTTTCTTGCTGAGTGGCCTTTTATTGCCTTCTTGGGGATCCATGGGCGAAGCATCTCGAGGTTTCATTTTTAGGTTTTTGTCTTTTACCAGCTGCTTTTACCTTCTGGGCCTTTAGCGCCTTCTTCCCATGAGATAAGGTGCAATCCTACAAATAGGTCAACCCAATGCTTGGACAAGGGGAATGGGATAAATGAGTGGGTGATAAGATGAAATAGTGGTGCTATGATGGGAGTAGACGATGGCTTTTCATAAATCCCCCCATTGACAAACCAAGACCTATGGGCACAGGATTGCTAGGGCACCTTGTCAATTTCCCCAAGCATGGTCAAGTGGGCTAATGTAAGATCCAAGCAATTGTTAGAGATAAAAGGAATCAGATGCATATATTTAAAGGTTTCAATGACCAAAAGTGACACATACCATGATACCTGGACCAATTACCTCATGGAGAAAGACTCTCTTCTGATGCAAGACCAAGCTGATGGTGATGGATGCTACTGCTGCTGACAAGACAAATCTGATGGAAGAAGAAAAGGATAGGCCCTCCAGGGCCATACTCAGGTCAATCCTGCTCTCAGTACTCCATGTCTACATGATCTCCTAGTTATCCCTAAAAATTGGGGATAACATCTGGCTCCAACTCGGGGACATGTGCTCACTGTAGAGCGCATGAGAACCTCAACATCTCTGGCATAACCTGCAGACCTGCTCAATCTCGATAGGGGAATCAGTAACAAAATGGGGTGGTAATGCCACCTCATCATATATAAGCTGAAAGAAAAATAATCAATAACGCAAATGTGAAAGAAAACTAACATGAAATGCAAATGGTATAATACATGAATACAAAATGCCTACTTACCTGCACTTACCTGTGACATCAGGTCTTTGGTGGGTAGTAATGCTTGATATGCAAAGCGTTTACTGGAAGCTTTAGGAATTCTCCCTCCATGGTCTCTAAATTGAAAGAGTTCATACCTGCACAACTCATGATTTTATAAGGACCTCCCCACAAACTATCGAACTTCTTGTGCATACTAGGTTTTTCCTTTCTCTTATCCCATAGCAGCATGAGATCTCCTTTGGTGAAGTTTCTTTCCTTGGCTCTATGGTCAAAGGTGTTTTTAATCTTTCCTTGATTTCTTTCCATTTGACCAAAGGCGCTCCTCCTCATCTCATCTAGCTCTATTAGCTTATTGATCCTTCCCTGGATTGATTCTACATCTGTAGTGTATTGTTGAGCGAAATGAAGGATAGGAATCTGGAGGTTCACAGGAAGTTTTGCTTCTAGTCCATATACCAGCTCAAAAGGAGTTTTTCCTCTGGAATTTTTTGTTGTTATTTGGTCTGCCCATACTGCATACTTTATTTTGCTATCCCAGGATTTTTTATTTTCCCCCACAACCTTCTTAAAAATATTCATGAGGTTCTTATTGGTTGGTTATGCTAATCCATTTCCTTGTGGGTAATAGTTGGAGGAATGGGATAGGACAATGCCATATTTGAAACAAAATTATACCAGAGCATATGAGTTGAAATCTTTGGCATTGTTTGTAGTTATCTTGGAAGGGACATCGAACCTAGTTATGATTCAATATTCCAAAAAATTGATGACTACTTCTTCGATGGCCTTTTTTGTAGGAATAGATTTGACCCATCTAGTGAAATAGTCTGTGGCTGTTAGGATCCATCGGTAGCCATTAATTGAATTGTCCTTAAACTCACCAACAAAGTCCAAACACCACTGTTGAAAAGGTGATTCTATCACTATGGGCTTCAGGTGTTGTGTTGGGAGTTTTGGTTTGCCGGAGAAGTACTGGCAGGGCTGGCAAGATCGGACGTGTTGGTGGGTATTGGAAAAAAGTGTTGTCCAATAATAGTCGGCCTCAGGATCTTGTGGGCAGTAGTATGAGCTGCAAAGTGTCCACCACAATATCCACAGTGTAATTCTTCCAGTAGCTTCTTTTCCTCTTCTTTGTTCACACATCTAAGTATAACTCCGTCAAGATTTCTCCACCCAAGTCCATCTTCAGTTAAGCAGTGTTTCATAGCTTTCAATCTCAAAGCCCTTCTTTTGTAGTCTACCAGGTGATCGGGGCAAGAAAATTTCTTTAGATAGTAGACGATATCAGAATACCACTCATCATGTTCTAATTTGCTGATCATTACGTTTATTTGCTCACTCTCACCCATCTATATGGCTTCTTGGTTTCTCTCGGTCAACATTTGGGCTAAACCTTGTCCCTTTGTTATTTTGGTGGGTTTTATTTCTAAGTCACACTCCTGGATTTTGGAAACCCATTTTCCTCTAGTACCCATGCAATCTTGTTGTGATAAGACATCCTTTACGGCTAGGTATGGGACATAGGCCTTAATTTTATTGTAGCTGACATAGTTTCTAAAGTGTTTGAGGGACTTGACCAGGGCATACACTTGTTTCTCAGTGATAGAATAATTCAACTCAGAATCACTAAGGACCTTGCTCATAAAATCCATGGGATGCTCATAGTCATCAGCATCTTTTTGCATTAAGACACCAACAATAGTATCCTGGGATGCAAACAAGAATATTATGAAATCTCATGAGAAATCAGGGATGATAAAGATAGGAGCTTGGGAGATAGCATTTTTAATATCTTCAAAGGACTTGTTGGTTTTATTATCCCACCTGAAGGCAAAATCCTTCTTTAGCAAGGCACTCAAAGGTTTTATCCTCTCGGTAAAGTTTGGCACAAATATATGAATAAATTTGATCTTTCCAAGAAAGGATTGTAAAAATTTTCTATTGGTAGGGGGGGCAGACATCCTTTATTGATTGGAATCTTTCAGGGTCAATGGAAACTCCTCCCTTTGAAGCCACATGAACTAATAACTTTCCTTCATCAATACCGAAAACAGATTAATTGGGATTCAATGAGATACCATACTTTCTGCATCACTCAAAAACAATCCTGAGGTGGGAGAGATGCTCTTTCCTATCCTTGGACACAATGGTAAGGTCATCCTGGTAGATTTGTATAATTTTTTGTACAAGGTCCCTGAAGGAGAAATCCATTTCTCTTTGGAAAGTGGCACCAACATTCATAAGACCAAACGACATCCTTAAGTACATAAAGGTTCCCCATGGTGTGGTAAATGCGGTTTTGAGCTGGTCTTATCTTTTAAGAAAGACTTGGTTGTATCCCGGAAACCCATCCAACATAGACATCATCCCTGCCCCTGTGACTCTTTGAAGCAAATGTTCCATGTTTGGGAGTGGGTAATTGTCTTTTAAAGACAATTGGTGAGGTTATAGAAATCAACACACAAACATATGTCGCCAAATTCGACATCCAAGAGGAATATCTGATAGGGGTTATGATTCCAGCATCAACCATCTTCTGGAATTCCTTCTGTATTTGGCTTGCCAACTTTGGATTGATATGTCTTAGATTTTTTCGAAAAGGTTTGGCTCCTTCTACCAAAGGTATAGTGTGCTGGATAATGTCCCCCCTATAAGATTTCAAATCATCGTAGTTCCAAGAAAAGGTGTCCTTGAATTCCCTGACCAATGCCAAGATCTTGATCCTTTCCTTCTCGGTGGTGCCTTTACCTATTTTGATCATTCTTGGATCTATTTCTGTGCCAATATTGAATTCCAGGGCTTCATCAACTTGTTTGTTGGATATTCTTCCTTTGAAAACACCATGTCTATCGAAAAGGTTTTCTAGGGGAACACAACCCTTTGGCAATGTATTTATTTGAAGGTTAATGACTTCCAGGTTCATGGAATCATCTAGGAAAGTAATTTGCGAATCGGTGAATTCCTTGTTGTTTACCATGAACCTGATAATTTGATCATCATCCTCAAAACTTGCCAATATTCCAAATTATCAGAGACATAAGGCCTAAAAGGAACCCCCATCTTGCATAAGTCATGAAGAGGTCCCTCACATAGTTGTAAGGTAGAAGCAAAGACAAACAAAGCATCCACCATGTGGTTTTCTTCTCGAGGAATGGCTTCAAGTGACACTATTCTGAAGGAGTTTGAGAGGGATTGAGCTATGTCTCGGTACTTCTTCAACTTCTCATTTTTAGTGGAAAATCTCATCATAACTTGTGATACAATGAGGTTTGAGTATCCTTTTACCTTTAGGTGTGTAACGACTTTGTCAATTGTTGAGTTGAGACCTAGGATGAAGGCCTCATATTCGGCAATGTTGTTGGTGCAATGAAATTCTAGCCTATATGAATGGTAAAAGACTTCACCAGAAGGGGCTGTCAAAACTATTCCAGCACCTGATCCAGAGTTTGAGTGGGATCCATCAAACTCCAAGGTCCAGATTCCTTTAGTTTCTTCAATGGTGTCGACATCTAACTTCCCTTCTTGGACAAACCAATTGTTGAGGTCATTGTCGATACACAAGAGTTGGTCACTTGACTCATCAGAGGTTTCAACTGGGGAGCTACGAGAGGTTCATTGTAGACGGTGAAGAATCCTCCTTCAGGATGAGGGATAGTTGCCTTGGATTGCTGTCTATGAAAATTTCCATCTAAGTTCTCTATAAGGTATTTGTGAAGGATAATACCCAAGTTGCTCACAACATCTATAATGACCACATCTATCAAGAAGGGAGCACTGGGACAAGAATCAAAGGCAATTTATAGGTTTTTAATGATTCCTTTTGCAAAGTCACCTCTGGTATTTGGTTGTGAAAGGATCAGGCCCAATTGATGCATGACCTCCTCCGTCATCATGTTGGCTATAAAATTTGGGTGCAGGAGATAGTTGTGAAGGAGGGATTCCTTGACTTGGAGAGTGACATATAAAGGTGTGAGCTCACCATTATTGGAGAAAGGGTGTCCCACTTAGTGGATAAAGAGAGGAGAATCTTCTGGAGGATCACACTTAACAGTTTCAGGCGGGAAAGTATCAAATTACTCCCTCTCATCCTAAGGAGGGTCTGTTTCCAAAGGAAGTTCTTGAAAAGGGGTATTTTTTTCATGGGAAAGGCTCCATTTCCTTTTGGGGGGAGCAAGTTCAACTTGGAGGACTTATGGGGGCTTAGGTTTCAAGACAAGGTTATTACTAGGGTTCGAGAGGTCATCATCTCGTGAGAGGTCAATCTGACAAATGTAGTCTTCGAATTCAATATTTCTCTCGATCTAAAAGGCTAAGTCTTGCGCTTCCTCTAAAGTTGCAGGTGATCGGTCTTTGAGGGTGAACTGTAAGATTCCTTCTAAGGAGTGTAGGTAATGTTCAAGGATAGCTACTTAGTTTTGATCGGACCTTTTTGAGGAGAAGGTTGAACCTATGACTGAAATCCCTAACACTCTCACAGGACCCTTTGCAAATGATAAGGTATTGGGAATAAGAATCTTGTGTATGTTCACTGTTGCACCATCTTATTCTAAAGGCCTTTTGAAACTCTTCAGGGTTTTTTATGCTTCCTTTTGGGAAGGCATCAATCCAAACTTTAGCATCCCCTACAAGAGAGATAGAAAAAAGTCTCATAAAGACATCAGGGTGTTCTTGACCAGCCAAATGAAATTCAAAGCTATCACAGAACTGAGCCCAATGTGAGTTACTAGGAACTGCTTTTCCTGAGAAAAGTTGTAACCAGGAACTTGCATCCTTGGGTAAGTTGTGTAACCCACCTTGGATGTTACTCAGGTCGAAAAAAATGAAAATATCTAGGTGAGACCACTTGTGTGGATTAAGTGGGGGTGGAGGGTTCATCAAAGTGACAGTCTCCACAGTAGAGGGGTTTGAGTACTGTTTCCCGCTATGGGTCGTCATCGATGGAGTCGTTAGATAATTTGTTTGAAATTATCAAAGAAAAGGGAAAACATCCTAGTGGAGTCACCAGGTAAGCTTGTAAGATAAGGCTCTTGAGGCAAGGCTTATTGAAAATATTTTTCGTTTGAGGAGAATTGACTCAGTGTTCCCCAACAACGACACCAAAAATGTTATCGGGAATTTTGTATTGAAGGCAATAGGTCAGAAGATAAAGGGATAAACTGACGTACTAGGAACCAATCCCACCCAATGTCACCTCAATCGGATGGTTCTTTCTATTTTGTGTGGTAAGGCCCAAGGGAGATGTCCCTGGTGACCTGGAGCTTTAAGAAGGTGAAGGATGACAAGACAATAGTGTAAATCCCCCCTCACAAGTCACCACCGAGAAGAAGATCTGGCTAAACAACCAATAATAAGAAGTAACCAAAGAAGAAGAAAATCACCTATCCAGAACAAAGAAATGAGAAACTTATACGTGCAAATCTTGGTTAGTAGTTCATATATAAAAGATCATCTGCTAATTCAATATATAAGCAATTATAACAATAAATATTGACGAAGTCAATGTTTGTCAATACATCAATGAAATAATATTACTCCACCAATAAATACCAAAATGATGTAGCAATCAATATATCCAATCAATCCTTCATTCAATAAATGCTTTATAAGGAAAAACATTGTTGCACAATGATGATAATATCCAATGATGACAACAACAATAGGACTAGGGTTTCAAATCAAAAAAAGTATTTTGAGAGTGTTTAGGATCAAATCACTTCAATGTTGGAGACTTAGATCAATACCTTAGGGTTTAATGGAGTCAATAAGAAGGACACAATAGTTGAAGGAGGGTGACTAAATACTAGAGGGAAGGGTTCTGAAGTGCTGAAATAGCAGGGCTTTAGAGACGAAACCCTAGGGGAGAGAGGCTCACTCTGGTGTTGCTAAAGCAAGGCCTCATGCTCTCTCCTCCTTCTTTAGATCAAATTGGAAAAATGGATAACTGAAGATAAAGCAAATACAACCAAAGCATGAGGGTTTGAAGAGGCAAGGTGTTGCTACAAGAAGGCCTTTTGAACAAACCCTAGAATGGTACGACCTTGGTTTAGAAGAACTAGGCCAAGGACGTCTCACTCTCTTTGGCTTCTGGATAGTATGGCTAGCTCAGGGAGATGAAGAAATGAGAGTGTATCTATGGCTAGGCTCTCTCTTCCTTCTTCAATGGCTGAAAATTTCTCTATCAGGGGACATGAGACAAGGGCCAATTAAATGTGCTTGTCACCTAGGGTTTTGATTCAACAAATTTATAAGTAATGTGAAAGAAATTTAAACTAAAACCATTCAATAAGAAGTTTTGCAGAAAAAACACTTACAATTCATAAATAAATAACCATGCAAACCCTAGTTGTAAAACCGTCCTTCAAGAGAAACACCATAAATGCCAAAAAAGTCTTTCTTCAACAAGTCCACCTCTCTTGAATCAGCCAAAAACCCCAATAGGGCGCTAAAATTAGACCTCACTAATGAGTGAGTGATAATTGATGATAAAATGAGATTCAAAACACTCCATATATAGTGTATCAATGACCTAATTTAACTTTTAGGTCATAAAAAGGCCGACAAGGCCAAAATACCAAAATAATATTGTTTTACATTAAATGTTCATTTTAAAACCCTAATTGAGAAAAAAGTGAGACGTCACCCCTTCTAAGGGAGACGTTAGCCCCTCTTTAAGGAAAATGAAACAATAAAGAGCAAAATGTTAGCCCTCTTTGGGCCTCTCCATCATGCCACACATGCCAACTATCCTAGGTCGGGCTCTGCCAAAGTTCTTCTGATGGAACGTCCTCTTCTTCTCTGGTGCAAAAGCCTGATCAACCACTGTCCTGTCTTTGTCCCCCCTGATGGGGTATCAGTGTCCATCTGGTGGTCTCTTCAGCCCCATGGAGGTCCAAACTAATCATATCCCCATGCATACCGATCCAAATGGTACCTGTCCATCGGGCATGTTCCTACACATCAAAAGCTATGCCCTCCATGGGCTCATCAGTCACAGGGATCATAGCAATGTCAATCACATTTTATCATAAATATTATTAAACATATGCATAAAACCCCTAATATATCTGTCAGTAGCTCAAAGACATTACAAAAACCTACAATACAAGATTGGAGACAAAGACAAGACGTCCTATTGGGCTAGTATCCGCAAGAAAAAGAAAAGTTTCCAAGAAGATTTCATCCAAGACATGTAAGTGAGGTGATGTGATTAGGGGATGTCCAGACATGTGGGTGAAGTGAAAGCCAAGGATGCATAATGTTATCTGTTGGTGCCTTTGTAGAAGGTGAGCTGTACCTGTCATGGATGCATATTTTTCCAAGCCCGTTCTTGCCTTTATTCCCTTTTTAGCTTTATTCTTTTATTTGCTTTTTCTTCTTCTTTTTCTTTTTACTCAAGAGCTAACCAGAGGAAATTGCCTTGGCATGGTGACCAAAGATGACAATGTTACCCACAAGTACTTTCACAGAGATGAGAAGGCTGGCTCGTGATGAGACCCCCTTTCCCTTGGTCATGCAACCAAAGGTCACTTCCCTGGCATGGTAACCAGATGGGGGCAATGTCATACTATTAGGTACCCATTAACCTAATAGGCTGGCTCATGATGAGACCCCCTATCCTCTGACTAGGTCATGTTTGTTATTTTTTTTGGATTACTGAGAGGGGGGTTGAATCAATAATAGCGTAATTATAATCTTTTTTCTTCAAATGTTATATCAATGTAGAATTATTATCCAATAATGAGCAGTAAGAAATAAACAATCACAGACATACATAATACACCAGTTTTTTATGTGGAAACCCAAATCGGGAGAAAACCATGCAATTCTTTTTTCTTATATGTCTTGAAGAATTACATTCATTGGAAGCACCAACTTCCTTTTTTTTTCAACTGCAACTAGAAGGAGGCTCGAACCTCCTAGTTTCTCAGGCTACAACCTGAGGGAAGCTCCAACTCGCCAATTCTCTGGATACAACTAGAAGGAAGCTACAACCCCCAAGGTTCTCCATCTACAACTGGAAGGTGGCTACAACCACTTGTCCTTGCCCCGTCCTGCGACCCTGAAGTAGAAGTAGAATGATGGAACCACTGTCACACTATCACTATGAGGTATACCGCTGTAAACATATACCAATAAATCTAAACCATGCATCAACCATGCATCAACCTGTACCTCAACCTGCAATCAATCTGTACCATAAACAAGTGCATCAACTATGCACCAACCTGTAATCAACTTGTACCATAAACAAGTGAATCTAACCATGTACCAAGTATGTTCCAAGCATGTGACAACTACTCATAAACTATGACTTTGCTTCTTTTGTACTCGTTTGCTAGGTGTCTTTGGAGATACTTGTTGAAATTGCTCTTCTACTTCTATCGAATTGTCTTCATCTTCACCTTCCTCTTCTTGTTCTTTTTCATCTTCCTCTTCAAAATGTTGTTCCATTGATTTGTTTTCTTCTTTCTTTGATTCTGGTCTGCCTGTTTCATCAATTGTTACATTCATGCTTTCCATAATTTTGTTTAATCTTAGATTGTAACACTTGTATGCTTTCCTTGTACTTGAGTAACCAACAAGTATTCTTTTGTCCACATGAGAGTCAAACTTTCCCATTCTTCTATCTTCTCTTTTGATGTAGCGTTTGCTTCCAAAAACTCTGAAGTGCTTCAGATTTGCTGGTCTTCCTTTCCATAGCTTGTAGGGATTTTTATCAGTGTTGTTTCTGAGCATTACTTTGTTTTGAATGTGAACTGCTATATGCACTGCCTGTGTCCAAAAAATATCTATCAACTTTGAATCCATTATCATTGTTCGATCCATTTCTTGTACTGTCCTATTCTTTCTTTCAACAACTCCATTCTGTTGAGGTGTCCTAGCGATGGAGAATTGCCTTTTTATTCCATGATTGCTGCAGTAGTCCATAAATTCCTTTGAGGTGAATTCTCGTCCATTATTTGATCTTAAGCATTTGATTCTTGAATCCATCTCATTTTCAACCATTTCCTTGTAGATCTTGAAATTTTCAAAAGCTTCTAATTTGTTCTTGAGAAAGTAAACTGCAGTCATTCTTGTATAATCATAAACTAATAACATAAAGTATCTCTCACCTTTTAAGCCTTTTGTTGTAGTTGGTCTAACTAGATCAATATGCACAATTTCCAGTGGTTTTGTTGTTGAATATTCCTTTGATTTGAATCTGGTCTTTGTTTTCTTTCCTTGTTGGCAATGCTTGCATAAAGTGTTGGTTGGTTTCGTGATCTGGGGCATTTCTCTGACTGCTTCTCTTTTACTGACTTTGACAAGGTTATCAAAATGCATGTGACCCATTCTTTAGTTCCATAGCCAACTTTCATCTTCCTTTCTTAGACAAAACTTTTCATTTCCAATTTCTCTTAACACATATATGTTTCTTGAAGTTCTTGTAGCTATAGCGACCAATTTCCCTGAACCTTCTTTTCTTATCGCACACTTTTGTGAATCGAAAGTAACTTTATGACCTTGGTCACACATTTGACTCACACTTAAAAGATTATGTTTAATATCTTCTACTAATAGAACATTTTCTGCCTTTTCATTCTTTTTCCCAATTCGGATTGTGCCTTTTCCAATGATTTTGGATGAATAATCAATTCCAAAGGAGACTGATCCATCTCTTTCCTTTCGTAATGTAAGAAACTTGTCTCTATCACCTGTCATGTGTTTTGAAAATCCACTGTCAACATACCAACCACGTTTCTTCTGTTTATCTTGTAGAGCGACTGTGCATTCTTCATTGCTATATTGATCTTTCTTTCTTATCCATGTCATTTTCTAAGGTTCTTGTTTGTGACTCTGTTGAGGTTCTTTAGGAGGGACTGTCATTCTGCAATTTTTGGCCATGTGTCCAAAATTGTTACATTTGTAACATTCCACTTCAGTGCTCAAAGATTCAAACCCATTGTAACTTCTTCTCTATGTTTCATGAGGTCTTCTTGAATAACCCCTTTGTGTATGGCTCTCAAAGTAGTTATTGTTCCTGTTGTTAGCTCTGCAATTTACATCTTTATGTCTGAAATTATTACATGCATAACATAAACCAAAAAATATAGTTTGACACCTGGTAGTTGAAGATCTTATGAAAGGAGGTGCTCTTATGAATCCTTCTTCTTATTGAGGCTTGTCTATCTGTTGTTGATTCTGAAATATGAATCTTCTCGGCAGAGGAGTGTCCCTATAATCTTCCTTGTATATCTTTTTATCCCCTTTGATTGTTTCTGCATAACTTTTTGGATTTGTTTCTTGCTCTAATGTTTTGGAGCTTGATCCCTTTTCTGTCTAATTGTATCCAAGTCCAGACTTGCCAAGATAAGATTTTTGACTGTTGATAATGTCATCCATAACTTTTTAGCTATCCTGCATATTTTTCTTTTGAATATCCTTTCTTAGTGTGACAATCTCTGCTTCCAGGTTTCCAATGATCATGTCCTTTCCTTCTAGCTATTCTTTGAGTGCTTCTTCAATTATTTTATCTTCTTCTATTTGAATCTTAAATTTTGTGATCATTTTTTCTAGTTATTGAGTGTCTTTTTTCTTATCTAGTTCTTCTTATAGTTTCTTGCTTTTCTTGTTTTCTCTTCTGATAACTTCTATGGCACTCATTAATTCTTCTTAGAAGTCAACTTTTGCCTCTTCAATTTCTTCTTCATATGATTCTTCATATTCTTCTTCGGAGTCTTCTTTATCAGAGTCTTCTACTACCATGAATAGAACTCTCCCTGTTTCACTGTCACTGACTTCATCTTCATCTGATGATGAAACATCTTCTTTGGTGCAAAAATTTTTTTGGAAAACTTTCTTTGTAGTTATTTTACCTTTATATGTTTGTATGTATTTTGAGTAACCTTCATCATTTCTCTTTTTCTTATGAGGAAATTTGTTAGAAAAATGACCAATACCATCACAATTAAAACAAATTAAAGGAAGCTTACCTCTGTACCTACCGTTGGTTCCCTTGTTCAGTCTTTTGACGAAGTTGGCCACTTCTTCATCATCTTCCGAGACGTCGCCGCTGCTGCTATATTCTTATTGTTCCTTTTTATTTTGCTTTGATCTTTTGGATGCTTTGAAGGCTACTTATTTTACATTTGGATTTTCCTGTTCATTTCTCATCTCATATGCTATGAAGATTCCATGCAGTTCATCCATGCTTATTAAGTTTAGATCCGATTTTTCTTCTAGTGATGATATCTTAGGGTTGAATCTCATAGGAAGAGATATTAGTACCTTTTGAACAATTACAGATTCTTCAATTTCTTCTCCCAACCCTATGATTGCATTCACTGTTTCATCGACTCGTAAGAAGTAGCCTGCGATATCTTCATCTTCCTTCATTTTTAGTTGTTCGCACTGACCTCTGTAAGTTTGAAGCTTTGCTGCTTTGACTTTTGAATCTCCTTTATAAATATTTCGAAGCTTGTCCCAAATCTCTTTAGGAGATTTACAATGTGAAACTTTGGTGAATACCGTATCACTGAGACCATTCAAAAGTGCATTTATGGCTTTGGAATTATTCTCACCGAGTTTCACTGCTTTTTCATTTGTTGGTGGAACTGCTGGTTCTGTGTATCCATCTACAATTGATTTCGAAACTTGAAATCCTCATGCCTATATATATGTCTTCATCCTTATGCTCCAAAAAGCATACTTATGTCCATCAAACTATGGTATTCCATTTTTATATGAGTTGGTACTCTCCATGATCTACCTTTGAGTGGTTAAACTGATTTCTGAAGGAACCTGCTCTGATACCAATTGTTGGATTACTGAGAGGGGGGGTGAATCAGTAATAATGTAATTATAATCCTTTTTCTTCAAATGTTATATCAATGTAGAATTATTATTCAATAATGAGCAGTAAGAAATAAAAAATCACACACATACACAGTACACCAGTGTTTTACGTGGAAACCCAAATCGGGAGAAAACCACATAATGCTTTTTTCTTATATGTCTTGAAGAATTACATTCATTGGAAGCACCAACTTCCTTTGTTTTCCAGCTGCAATTGGAAGGAGGCTCCAACCCCCTAGTTTCATAGGCTACAACCTGAGGGAAGCTCCAACTCCCCAATTATCTGGCTACAACTAGAAGGAGGCTACAACCCCCAATGTTCTCCAACTACAACCAAAAGGTGGCTACAAACACCTATCCTTGCCCCGTCCTACCACCCTAAAGTAGAAGTAATATGCTGGAACCAATGTCACACTATCACTATGATATATACCGCTGTAAACCTATACCAATAAATCTAAACCATGCATCAACCATGCATCAACCTGTACCTTAACCTGTAATCAACCTGTACCATAAACAAGTGCATCCAACCATGTACCAAGTATGTTCCAATCATGTGTCAACTACTCATCAACTATGACTCATCAATATGTACCAACATCATCTACTATACACCTCATGTATGTGCGACATCTCATCAACTACTTATCTCAACCATGTACTCAACATGTACCACAACCAAAAGCCCTCATCAATTTCATCATCCACATCTGATTTGTAGCTTTATAATATACCTGGTGTATATGATCACATTCCTGCAAACCTTACTTAACTTTAAAAACAAAAGACTAACATTTTCATCAAACTTTTCTTTAGTCTCACATGCCTAGTTTTGGATTAGTCAACAACCCTAACTTGAAGTAATCATAACTTTGAACCTATAATGTATAAATATATGAAGATGATACACAATATTCTTCATTGTGTTTTATGAAATTCCTCCAAGTTTCACTACTTGGAACCACTCAGAAAAGGAGTTATAAAAAAAATGACATACCTTGTTGAATTCTGGCTTATTCTAGAGAGTGACCTTGTAGAGCGTGCCCTGCACAAAATATTTGATGAAATGATCTGAAACTATTAAAAAAAATAAGACATACTGTACCCTAACCAACACATATGGTCTCAATAAATTTTGATCTTTTATGAAGAAGTTATGACATTTTTACCCAAAACACCTGATTTTGACTAGTTTCAAGACTGGCCACAAACCCTATTTTCCACGGAGTGTAACTCCAGAAATACAACGACCCACAAGATGATTTTTTTTTTACAGATACTTGGATATGTTTTCTTACTTGCATAGAAATTTCACAGTCTGAATCATTATAGAAAAAAAATGTATAGAGAAAATGGTGAGATGACCTGAAAATAACATACCTTAGAAAGCACCATCAAAAGAATTTATCCTTCCTTGCATTTCGGCCTTCTTTTCTTCACCTTCACTCAGAATTCCAGTTTATATATCCTTGGTTACCTAAAGAACATATAGATATTCAATATGTTCAAGTGTGATTCAAATGAGAGAGCCTTGCCTCTTATTTATACTCTTCAAGTAGCTTCCTTAAAAACATCTTCTAGGTCACTTGGCCCACTTTCCTTATTTTAGGGTTGGTTCCACTTTTAATTTCTCCATTACATTTATTATTGAAATAATTTATTTTGTATTCACTTTGAATTATAATACACTCATCACTTCACTTTATTATTTACCTTTTAAAATCTCTTAAACCACTTTGATTACTTTGACCTTTTGGGGCTTCTAGATGACATATGAGGGTCCTCCAACTTCGTAAGGCCATAACTCTCAAACCGTGAGAAGTTATGTGACGTTCTACATACCACCAGAAATGGCATGAAATTTACTATCCATATAGAATAGTATTATCTAAAAATATATCATAACTCATACTGTTACCCATCATACAAACTTGGGTCCATTACCCAAACCTGGGGTCTCCAACTTCTCATGGCCATAACTCTCTGACCGTGAGGAATTATGTGACATTCCACATACCACTAGAAATGAAATGACAAGCACTATCAATCTAGGATATTTTCCTTGAAAAAATCACTTTCCTTCATTTCATTATTCCACAATTAAGCATGGGTTCTCTTACTCCACAAAGCGTCTTCTCGTGAGGGCTTTCACCATAAGGGGACCACTTTGGAGTTCATCCATATGTACTTCTTATAAACAATGAAAAAACAATAATGAGTCATATTTACATCAAACAATATTGGTTCCATTACTCAAACCTTTGTGCTACGGGTCTTTCTTCAAGGGTCGACATCAATGACAACCAACCTTAATCAACAATTTTTCGGGTCCCTCTTGTTTCTTGCTGAGAGGCATTTTATTTCCTTCTCAAGGATCCCTGGGCGAAGCATCTCGAGGTTTCATTTTTAGGATTTTTTCTTTTACCAACTGCTTTTACCTTCTGGGCCTTTAGCCCCTTCTTCCCACGAGATAAGGTGCAATCCTACAAATAGGTCAACCCAATGCTTGGACAAGGGGAATGGGATAAATGAGCGGGAGATAAGATGAAACAATGGTGCTATGATGGGAGCAGACGATAGATTTTCAGAAATCCCCACAGTGGCAAAGCAAGACCTATGGGCACAGGATTGCTAGGGCACCCTGTCAATTTCCCCAAGCATGGGCAAGTGGGCTAATGTAAGATCCAAGTAGTTGTTATAGATAAAAGGAATCAAATGCATATCTTAAGGTTTCAATGACCAAAAGTGACACATACCATGATACCTAGACCAATTACCTCATGGAACAAGAACCTCTTCTGATACAAGACCAAGTTGATGGTGATGGATAATGCTGCTACTGACAAAACAAATCTGATGGAAGAGGAAAATGATATGGCCTCCAGGGCCATACTCAGGTCAATCCTGCTCTTGGTACTCCATGTCTAGGACCCGTGGGCTTCGAGACATGATCTCCTAGTTATCCCTAAAAATCAGGGATAATAACGATGAAACCAACTAAGTGGTAGGAATACCTGCACTTGGTGAATTTTTCATACAATAATGGTTATTAGACATTGGCTAAGATGAGCCCCTTCAAAGTATTGTAAGACAAAAAGTGTACAACTCCAATTAGCTGGGATAACCCAGTTGATAGACTTATGGTGGGACTAGAAATGCTCTAGGAAATGGAGAATATGGTAAGAAAAGTACAACAGAATCTAAAGGAGCCACATGACATACACAAATGTTACACATATCTGAAAACAAGACACCAGGAATTTCAAGTTGGAGATCACGTGTATTTAAAATTCAAATCAAGAAGAAGTTTATTAAATATAGGAAATTGTTCAAAGTTGGCGCCCAAGTTTTTTGGCCCCTTTGATTTCTTAGCTCGAATTGAACCCATGGCATATCAACTTGCACTCCCTACAAATTTGAAAGTTCATAATGTATTTCATTTTTCTTTGTTAAAAATTTATGTTCATGATCCTACTCACATGATCAATTGGAACATGGTGCAGGTGGAACCAGAAGGTGAGTTCCAAGTGGAACCTCTGTGCATTCTGGATAGGAGAGAAATAGTACTATAGAACAGAGCCATCAGCCAGGTAAAAGTTCAATGGAAGCACTTTAGTCCTGAGAAGGTCACTTGGGAATTGGAGGAAGATTTGCAGAAATCTTATCCAACCCTGTTCCGAGAAGGGAACGAACATTGAGGATAATTTTGTACTGAAGGGGGAGAAGATGTAATATACCCAAAAATAAATTATTATTAAAGTCTGTATGCACTTAGGAATTTATTTATGTTTTTGGCAAATTCGTATTTGGAAAATTATTGCCAATTATGGAAATTCCGAATTTGAAATTTGATTAATTGTAATTAATTATTATGACTGTTGGGAAAAGATTTGATTTTCCCAACCAACTCTTTGACTATGACACTTGTAAGAGACAAATATTTTTTATATTAATTGTTGAAGGAGAAATGGAACAACTAGGTTGAAATCAACTGACCATGACTCCATGAGTGGCGAATAGGCTTGAACTACCTCATGGAGGAATTTTACATGTGGCAAATGAGGAATTTGGCCATTGGTAGCCCCTGAAAATCAGGGATTTGTAAAGATGCGAAAATTCCAAAAGGGGGGAAAAGACCTACGCACTAGATGATTTTGGCATATACAACATATGGGAGGAGGTAGGACACTACTTAGTATGCTGGAGAAAGGATATCACTTGTTGTTATGAGCACTGTTCTGGGTGTGAGGCAAGGGGAATTTCTTATCTCAAAGAGGACTATAGAGAAAGAGGAGCATTGGAGTTCACCCTCATGGACTCATGGTTAGGCTAGGGGGTGAACGGAACAAGTAGATTGGTTGTTTTGTTCTATGGTTGGGTGGAACTTGGTTGTTCCATTTGCTGTCCCAACACTTTGTTCAGATATGTACATCTACTCATTTTCTTGTTGAATTATTTTATTGATTAATAGATGGTAGAATAAAATGAATTGTAGAATAAGCCTTTACAGTTTGATTTTATTCATTGAGTAAAGTAAGAAAGCTATTGTTTGTTAGTTGTTAATGAAGTTGAGTTATGTGAATATACATGTATACCTAGGATATGCAATCAAGCTAAGTGAAATAGAATTATATCTTGAAAATTTCAACCGTTACCATGTATGCTTATATATCTATATATAAGTATAGGCATTTAACTTAAGGAATATTGGCTTGTTGTAAAATCCAAATGAAATCCTAGAATCAAAGACAAGATATAAATATATATAAATATATAGATATCGTTGCATATTTAGTTACACAGAGTTGTATAAAATATCTAATGTATTCACACACAGAAGGAGTTGTATCGAATTCTTGAGTTACAAGAGAATTCAAGTAATTTCCATTTAGCACTCTATATCAAAGACATAGAAAATTACAGTCCTTTTTATATTACAACAAACCAATAAGCCAACTTTCAGTATATATAATACACACTATTATAACTGTTTAAATCAGAAATCATTTTCATTTCAGGGTTTTCTTCCCTGTTCAAATCTGTTCATTCCATGAAGGAATTAAAATATAGGTAATCAGATTATATATGGAACCTCAGTCCAAAGGTGAAAACAATAGAGTACCCTAGGGTGGAATCCTGTATCATTAATTAAACATAACCTGAAAAAATTAAATCAAAATGCTGAGATTCTGGAACTCGAATACCTTTCGAGTAAGGAGATCTCGTGGACCCGTTTTCCTGAAACGATTAAGACCTGCAAGGGGGTAAATGAGAAATTAGTAACCAAGTGTGATGAAGAATCAATGAATTTAAGTATTGAAGATAAATCTAAACTTTGTAAACAGTGTTAAGAAAAATTCAATGAAATTGATTATTGAAGATTCAACGCGTGGATATTACTTAGCTTGAGATTTGGCATGGGTGATTTTTCCCATTGGGGTCACTGAACACACTATCCATAGGCTCGAAGAGGAGGAGTGGGCCCATAAAACTCTGATGGGTAACCTCACAAGTAAACAGGGGGTCCCATCATTAGTTTGATAACCAAAAATTATAACCAAATATTCTGGAATGTAAATAAGAAAGAAATAATGCTAAACATTTAATACTTTTGATAACCCGAATAATTCACACAGTACCATGCCTTTCACAAAAGTAAATGTACCATGCTGAAGGAAATGTAATAGATAATTTTTCAAACACAAAAGTACAGAAACTGAGAACTTATAAGTAATTACTTTAATTAAGTTTGGAGTCTGAACTATTTACACACAGTGTCATCATATGGCTATTACGATCCTTGTACAAAGTATGAGTAATGTATTTAGACTTAAAGTAACGAATTTGTTACAAAACTTGACACAATAACGAAGAAGTATCACAAAAATCCACATGAAGGGTTTGCGACTATACATCGTATGATCCAAGGGTGTAACGATTTTTCACAATAAGTCTTTATGAACCCAGAAAAACTCTTCCCTGAATAAAACAATAATATTAATGCAGCCACGAATTTATTTAAATCATAATGAGATATGGAATGTATATTCTCAGAATTAGGGATCAATAGTTTGGAATTTGGACAGAGTTGCAGAACTATGTTTACCTAAGAAAACCACTTTTGTAAACATTCAAAAGAACAAAAAATCATAACATTCATATTGCAAGAAATACGCTTTTCGAACATAATGAAATCTCTTCCTTAATACAGAGGACGATTTTCAAGTAGAAAGATCTAGACAGGAATGTATAAAACTTTTAGAGTCACGGAAAGAATCAATCCAAGAACATAACCTCTACTGAGTAGAACCAAAGGGTAATCACATAGTACGAGACACGAAAATTATAGTAAGTTCAACTAATCTTGTTAGAAACTAAACTCTCATGCTGTCGTCTTTGCATTCCATGTTGGGTTGTTAACACACACCAGAGCTTCCTATGAAGTTTTCGTAGAGGTGGAAATATTGGTTTCGGGGTTTAACAATTGAGACCCAATATTGACAATAAAATGGAGCGACGACAAACCCTAAGCATTAAAGGATGCTCAATAAACCCTTAAGACTCTAATGCATAACCGATAAAGTCTGAACTAGTAAAGCAAGGAGAAATAGATGAGGAGGGGTGTGCACTACAAATCATAGAGAACTCAAAAATAAAATGATAGAGATTGGTTTACCTTGCAAAGAGTAGCATCCAACCGGTAGTCGCCCCTATTCGTTTCTTCCTACCCAAATTAAATCCTAGCTACAAGATTCGGGCCATGTTCACCGAGTCGAATATCACAGGGGTTAGCAATGGAGAGTTTTTGCAAAAGGCACAGAGCCAAAGGAGAATGAAACGATAATCCTAGAAACCTTTCTCTGAGTTGAGTAATAGCGATAGTTATGAATATTGTACCTTGAAATGTGACAGGAGGGAGGTGGCATGTTTTTCATTGGGCACGGTGCCGAGTGACAACCCTCGGGAGGCACCCTTACAGGAGCCATTAATAGACTAAACAGAGGTTTCAATTCAGTGTCTGAAAAGTCCCTCATTCGACTTCATACCAAGTTATTGCAAGGTGAGGACAACCCAGTTAGGGCATGACTATACCCAGTTGTCACACCCAATCTCTCGTTTAATTAAGGTATGACCATCTGGTTCGTTAGTGTCAATGAATTCAGGAGGGATAACTGTTATCATTTGGGTTCCTTAACGATGCCTAACTGACAACCATATTCAATACTTTGTTATTAGTGGTCGGATGTTTAACCACAAACCTTTTTCACGAAGTCTGTTACTTAGACAATTAGAACAAAATGTAAAGTCACCATTAAATTAAGGCCTTTGAAATTTCGATAAAGGTGTATGCATTGTTGGAACCCGAATTCATATAGATCCTATATGATATAAGTAACATTTATGCCTTGGAATGGTTGTATTGCTAATAGGGTTTAATAAAAAAAAATGTTAATGATATGCTTAGAGATGGGTATAATGCTAGTGGGGCATTAATAGTATAAATGTTAATGCTATGCATGAAGAGGGTTGCAAAGCTAGTAGGATTTAACAAATATAACGTTAAGGTTTATGCATGGAGATGATTTTGATGCTAGTGGAGTTTACTAATGTGAACGATAAACCTTTATACATAATTTAGCAAATAAAAAGGTTAGTAACTAAGAGTCTAGGGTATAGCGAAGCTATCCCTTAACCTTTATATATGTGATTATTGTGCAGCATGGAGTAACTCAACGATAAAATCTTTTATAATGGCATTTAGTTGTATCAATGAAGTGGTGCACATAAACCTTGTGAAGGTCAATAGTGATGACAACTACCTACTTACAATAAATTTATGTCTTTTGAAATAAATTGTTCAAAGAGAAAGGAGATTTAATGTCCCTAACAAAAAAGAAAATATTTGGTAATTTTGGGGAACATTACAAGGAACTTGTGTTAAGGTCCTAACCCGCACATAGGTAGATCAATGTATTCGGATGTAATAAAGGTAAATATTAATGAGACCTTTCAATAAAATAGAATAAGGCGGATGTAAGAAAACCTAATAGAAGCTTTCGCTTCTAGAAGGATCTTCCTCTAGATGATTCTCTTAATAGACATATTTAGTATAAATAAGGGTCGAGGGTATGAAAACCCTAGCTTGGAGATTATTGTAACAGAGCGCTACTCGATTGGAGGTTTCCCCCCTCGAAGAGGCCTGTGAACATTTCTTTCTGAATCAAAGTGTTTTTCTATTGATATTTCGTATATCATTTCTGTGTATTGTGAAGATTATGCTGGATATTTTACTGTTATTATGCCATTTCTAGCATTTTATTTCTGTTCTGCATAATTTATATATCTGGTATCTTGCAAGTGGTATCAGAGCACTTTCCTTGGCAGAAATTGTGGGTATTTTTTTTTCCAGGGTAGAGACGTATTCCAACATCTTTAAGCCACAGAGATCTGTCGTTACGCGCATAAACCCACGGTTGAGGTATTCATACACGCAGGAAATACAAGTGGTTCTTAAGCACACGTCTGTTGGCCACCCTTGTAACCCCTGTTGGTACCTCTTCGAGTGGTAGCGCATCAAAAAACACCTGTTTACGGATCGACCTAGATTTCCTGAAGCCCTCTTTAGATAAACCTATCGGCTGCCGGACTGCTATAGTGTCACCGAGAACAACACTCGGGAAGATGCTCTCTAGTATCTGGGTAGTCGGGTAGTACGACTAAGGGTACGGTCTATCCTCCTTAGTTAGTGCCCTGAGATATTGGGCCGAGTACTACTGTTGGACCCTGCACGTATATCCGAGAGCTATAGCACAGGGCAAACCCTTGTCTGTAGAAACCTTGAATACCTAACCCTTGGGGAACATAAACAACAACATAAACAAATTAAACTGGCGAGATCTATTGACATGCATCTGTGTTCGGGTTGCTAAGTA